>KL263618.1:8283-20329 GCA_000699545.1 Podiceps cristatus
TCCATGTCTCTCCTGTGCTGAGGCCCCAGAGCAGATGCAGCACTCCAGGTGAGGTCTCACCAGAGCGGAGCAGAGGGGCAGAACCCCCTCCCTCGACCTGCTGGCCACGCTGCTTGTGATGCAGCCCAGGGTACAGTTGGCCTTCTGGGCTGCCAGTGCACATTGCCGGCTCATGTCCAACTTCTCGTCCACCAGTACCCCCAAGTCCCTCTCGGCAGGGCTGCTCTCAATTCCATCATCCCCAGCCTGGATTGATACCGGGGGATGCTCCGCCCTAGGTGCAGGACCTTGCATTTGTCCTTGTTGAACCTCATGTGGTTCACCCAGGCCCACCTCTCCAGCCTGTCCAGGTCCCTCTGGATGGCATTCCATCCCTCAGGCGTGTCCACTGCACCACTCAACTTGGTGTCATGCTTTATTTGCTTTTAGAACTGTTATCTCATTTTTTAAGTTGGCCTCTTAATTATTGTATTGTGAATAAAGTTTCTCGATTAATCTGCTTCCCATCGTTTATGATTTACTTTTTCTTAATTTCAAGTACCTGTCCAGTTGAGTCTCTATTAATTGGAGACTATCTAGTCTCTTTTCCTTGCAGAACTTATTCTGTACCCCCTGCTGACACCTGTCAGCCTTCTATGGTTTTATTACTTGTACTGTGTAATTTTTTCAGACAGTATAGTCAGAACTGCATACAGTAATTACAATGTGGGCACACCAAAGAGCTACAAGCAGTTAAATATATCTTTATACCCAGACTCCTTTCCCAATAGCTCCCAACAAACTTTTTACTATCCTGGCAGCTGTTGGTAACAGCTAAATCAAGACCAGCATTGTATGCGTTTCATTAGCCTTAATTAATATTTTTTAATAGTGAATTGTAATTGCTATGTTAGCTATCACTGGCTAAATCCATTTGATCTTTTTCGACTCTTCTTCAGTTTTTCATATATAGTTTCAACTTTGACCATGATGAATAATTTTGTATCATCTGAGTACTTTGGCATCTTTTTGCTAGTTATTTTCTCATGGCACATGAATGGAATGAAGTATATGGAATGAAATGAATGAGACAGCTAACCACAACAAGGAGGAGGTGATGGCTATTAGACAAGAACACTTTCTTCTGAAGCAGTCATCTTAAATTACCACTGGCAAAGCCCATTAGCACATTGAATTTTCTTGTCTGTGTTTCGGAGGAGTGTAGTTCTAAGGAGTTACTTATCGTGGGAATAGGGGCTTTACAGAATTAAAGTCTAAGCTTTTTTTTTCAGCTTGAAAATGTGGCATAAAAGAAACTGCTACCTAGGAAAACAAAGAATCAAACCTGTAATGGATGTTTACTTAAAGTAGTGGTTTATCCTACAGCTCACTCAGGATTGCTGTTTATGTTATGCCATTTGCAGGGATTATTTTGGTTTATGATCACCCCTTTGTTACCCCATAAAGGTATATGATCGTACTTGCATGTGTTGATACCTATGTGAGGCTATGCTAGAAAACATATGGTGATGTATGCTGAAGTACAGTGACGGTAATATTTAAACATTATTTTTTTCCCTGTATCAGTAATATTAACAACCCAGTTGTTTGCTAATATCTCAGGCTTAGGCTTCACCCCATTGTCTCTTTCTCACTTTTATTTTCTTATTTGAATAATTTTAAACCTATAAGAAGCAACAATCCTTGCTGCCCGAGACTGGTGTACTTACATAGACTTCAGCAAAATTCAGTTTCTTTGATTCTTGTGAAGTTTCTATGAAAAGTTTGATATGGTATTTCTAGATGTTTGGCTAGCATAAATAAGAGTATTTCTGTGTTGTGCTAAGCTATAAGAAAAGAGAACCTGGAAAGGATGAATTTTTATTTTCAAGTGTGATAGATCATATTTCTTCTATCAATTCTTTAAAAGAACTTTGCATTGTTCAAATAATGACCTTCCCTAATGTGATCCTTATAGATGGTTTTATTTGCTTTTGCAAATGGCACTTCCACATTCTGTTATTATTTTAGAATCATAGTATCTTTCCAGGAATTTCTTCTCTCCCAAAAATGTGTGGTTGTCTTCTTTCAGGGTGCGTGGCCAGAAGCATTGACTTCACTTCTCAGATAGTTCTGTAGGAATAGTGGTACTGGCTCAGACTCAAGTTCCTTCTATTCTGGCAATACCCTATGTAAAATACTTTTAAGAAAGATTATAATAACCTAACAGATGGCTTGTGTAGGATAATCTGACACCAATTGCTTATACTTAAAGGTTGTTATAAACCCAGAAGTGTAACTCATTTCCATGTTTTTATTACTATTATTTATCATAACCAAATATTGTTTTCTGTATAGATGTCTCTGAATCTCATATTCCTGATGTCAGCAGCAGTCAGTTCTTCAGTCAGATAATGTCTTTATGAAAAAATGTTCAATTTTCTTTTTTTTTTTGTTTTATTCTCATACTATCAACTGAGAAACTTTGTCATCATTATTTCATACATTATTACTGACAGCTGTTATTTCTCTTTTCTCAGCAGTAAACAATCTCACACCTTTTCAATCTTGTCATGTCTTACAGATTCATGATCATTCTTATAATTTTTCTCTAATTTCATGATCTGTCCCTAAATATATGACTTCAAAAAGTTTCCAGATGAATTTCAACTACTACTGGTAAATATAAAATTGCTTTTCTGTCCTACATATTCACATCATCTTTCTATCCCTGGCACAACTCTAAGCAATGTTGAATGAAGCTGAATGAGTGTGAAAAAAAAGCTGTTAGGAATTAGGAGGCCTAAATTCATTAACTTCCTGTTGATCAAATCATAAATTCTCCCATATCCCTACCTGCAAAATGGGGATAATAGTAGTTCTTTGCTCACAGAATATGGAATATAGTCAGAAGTACTCAAATGATCTAAACACCCCAGGAAACGTTCTCAAATATATGATGCTATAGAAATGCAGGTTATATGTATTCAGGCAGCCCAGTGGCTTGAATCTAATTGTTTCCTGAGAAAATACAAAATATAACAGATTTTGACATGTAAAATTTTGAAGTATGTGATTACGTTCCCTTCATTACAGGCATATATATAAAAAAAAAAAAAAAACAAAAAAAACAAAAAAAACAAAAAAAAACACCTTTGAAGTTAAAATAGGAGAAATAATAATTCCACCTGACAAGAATAGCTTAAGCATTAAGATTATGACAGGAAGATTAGCTAGACAATAAGATACAATGCTAGCCTCTTTCTCACCTCCTGGGAGCTTCTTCAAAAGGAAGTCATAGATAATGAAGTTATAAACAGGAGCTTTTGTTGTGAAGAGTTTTTGGTTTAAAAAAATGAAAAAAAAAAAAAGTTATTCATTGTTCATGTGATCCCCAGAGGCTCTTGTTTATTCTTCCCAAGGATTTCAAGGGTGCTCTACACTTTCTCTTAAGCATTATCTCTGGGCCAAATAGCACTGCTGGCACTGGAATTGCCAGTTTGTTGCATGGCCATTTTTACCAGCTCATACTTTGTGATCTCATTATCCTTTGTGAAACACAAGTTTAAGGAAAAGTGCATGAAGATAAGTAGTCTATGACTTAGAAAAAATAAAAATAAAATGGTTTTTCTTGCAGATGTACAGCACATCTGGGAAGACAGAAGGTGGTTCCTCTTCTGCAATCATAACTGATATGTCTCACATAATTGGTTTTATACTAATGAGACAATATTGGTTTAATTATAGCACCTATTTACCATATAGAGAAAGAGTGGCTTTTGTGGTTTATTTGTGGTGGTGGTTTTCTTTTTTCATGGGTGGCCAGATTAGATTTTTTTTCCTTTCTTTAACATGGGATTTTAATGGTCGTCCTCTGTCTAGGTCACTTTGCTTAACCTACTTAGGTACTTTGTGACTAGAAATGTCACTACAACTCTTCTGAGTAGTTGTTGTCTTAAGCTGTAAAACAGATTCATTATCTCATACCTGTGCACAGGTTTTCATTCCATATTTGGATGCAGTTCAAAATCTCAGCAACAGTCTTCAAAGACTTGCATTATCCAAATCTGAAAAGCTGTTTCTCTTGGCTTGTAAGAAGCTGTGTCTGTTAATGTTAAGCAGATGTACCTGATGCTAGATTTTTCAGAAACATCAGCGAAGTTTTCTCAATGCCAGTGCCTTTTTCTCTCCTTGGCTCTTCCCTTTATAGTAGCTGCGTCTAAGTTACACTCGGTCGATGTTGGCCAGCCTGCAGCAAGAAAATGCACTTTTGACTAGATCTCAGTAGTGGGGTGACTTAGTCCATAGATAGAGGAAACTGAAGTTTGGATATGTCCTTGTGATGCCAATGAATTCTCCTTAGCTTTGGGATCTAGTGGGTTAGATTTACCATTTTGCTTTTTGTTTCCTTATTAAGCCTTCACAAACATTCCTGTGCTGAACAACATTTTAATTACTTTTATCTTTCTTTTCAAATGAAGGGGTATGGTTATGAATAAAAATGAATTCTATAAGGTAGTTTTTAACACTTCAACAATGCAGAGCTTCTACCAGTCGTAGGTAAGCCTAAAAGATCAATGTTTGAAAGTTAGAAGCAGCTGAAAAAGAGGGCCTTTATTATTTAGCCAGGCTTAACTATAGCTTGTATTGTGTGACTCAGCTATAATTCTATTAGCAATGAGACCCTGCAGGGAGTATATTTCCAAGCAATTATTATACTTGGGTGATTAAAGTAATTCTAGATATGACCTTGTCCCATATAACACTGCCAGAGGCATGTTACAATCTTACGGAAGTGTATTGCTTGTCTCATCTCATTGCTTAATTATGAAATTATAAAATCTACATATTATGTAGATAGGAAATGGAAACTCATAGAACCAATAGTAAAAAACCCTCAAGTATGACATTATAAAATAAAGTGTAAAGTATGACTCCTTATTTTGCCACAATATCATCTTCGATTTTATAACAAAATAAGCAAATAAACAATTGCAATCATAGATTCCAATTTGGAATTGCAATTTGGATTGCAATTTTGAATTGTGGATTTGGAGCCACACAAGAGGGAAAGATCATTATATCACTTAAAAATACAGCTTTTTTCTCTTTTTACTATTTTCTTTTCGTGTTAATGTAAAACAGTTCAATCAGTAACCTGTGGTCTTCCTCAAAGATTTTTTTTCTCCTTACAGCAAAACTTAAATCTGTTCAGAAAAGGTACATTAAATTAATCTCTATTTCCTTCTAGGCTTTTTCTGACATGCACAGAACTGAGATTCAAGTTAATTCTTTTATTCTCTTAAAGGAAAAAAAAAAAAAAAAAAGAAAAAAGGTTTATGTATCCATAGATAGGATTGTCTTATTACTGTTTTTTTCTTTCTGAGGATAAGAATATTATCAAAATTCAGTGCTGGGAAAGAAAGAAAAAGAACTGAATCCTGAAGGAAACACATGAACTGATCTCTTCTGCCTTTGTAGGAAATCTGTATGCAAGAAATTTCAATTAAGACATAATAAATCTATAGTCCTTTTGGAAGTATTTGTTGGGCCTGATCAAAAGCTGACTGGAATAAACAGAGTTACCATGAGTTAGTTCAGTTCAAACATTAAAAATGCTGTTTATTTAGCAAGATGAAAAATATAAATTGTCACTGTTTTTTTTAATGTGTCATTTTATAAGATTTTGATGCTCTAGTTATATTTTGTCAAAAAATGTTGAATAAGGCAAGAATTTGCCTACACACAACTTAGACATTAATAATTGATGTACAGGGCATTTTCTAGGGATTAATAACCAGCTGGGAGAGGTGATGGCCTGAGGCAAAGCCAAGGGCCATTACCCCCTGGCTGGTTATTAAATCTCCAGGGAATTCCCAATGCCAAGGTCATGATTGCTATTACAAACCCTTTTTCAAAGTAAAAAACAAAAAAAAACAAACAAAACAAAACCCAAAACCCACAACCAACAACAAAAATAAAACCCAAAACAAACCCCAAAACTTGCTTCATTTTATTTCATGCTTTTCAATAATTAATTTTAAAATACTGCATGTAAAATGAATTCAATGCCATTGCTCTTTGGACATTTCTAGGGATCTAACACCAATCCCTTCAGTATCAGCAGAAAGTCTCCTATATTTTTCTGATAGCCTGTGGGTCAGGCCCTAACTGCCTGTTTACAGGCATCAATCAGAAGGCTTTTTGAGTATCTAGTACACTGTCGAGGTTAATTCATACTAAAGAAACAAAAACTTTCATTTTAAGTCAGTAAGAAAAACGGCAAACCCCAATATTGCTTGCCAAAATGGTAGATAAGTAAGAAGTGTTAAAGTGTATCATTTATTTTGTGAAATGATAGGCAATATGTTATAGTCAAATGTCTGTTCAGGCCATGACTGTACCTTGTGTGCAAAATGATACATTTAAATGTGACTGGATGTGATCTACAGTACAGCACACAGCAATAAAGTATAAGTCAGAAAGAGAATGCAATCAGTACCCTATATGCAAATGCCAGCATGTTATTAAGAAAATCAGCTACTCGGTAAAACAAATCTGGCATCAGAGAAGAAAAGGGGAAACAGTCATATTTTATTGTCAATAAAAGTCGTGAAAGCATGCATATTAGATTAGAACTAACCTAATTGGAGATATGGGTGGTTTGCAGTACAGTAGGGGGAACAGGCGTTAATTTGTGTCATGCTACGCCGTGTCACTACCACTTGAAATTCCATTGGGCAATATTAATTCAAACAGAGGTCTGGGCTGCTAATAAATAAGGTAAATTGAGTCAATTACTAATTTCATGCTTTTCTGATTTTTGGTTTGGATAGATAATATCCACAATTTAATGCACTGTCCTCTAGAGATCTTTGCCACTTATGAAGAACATGTGTTCATAGCATTATTTATACTATTCATTTTGATAAACATTGCTCCTGTACCCAGAGCAACGGGACAAAGGATAGGAAAGGAGCTAGGTTTCGTCTGCTTTTTCCTCTTGATTGAAATCTTTCATTATTTGTGATATGGCTTTCTTGCCTATAGGCAGATCTTCACTTTCTCCTTGTCATTTGTCTCCTTTTCATTCAGTTGCACAACACAGTCTGCATTCATGTGACTGCATTGACACTGTCCTATCAATATCTTATCACTACTTTAAGCAGTTGGGAAGAATACTTTGTGAAGGAAGAGAGGATCAGCATTTACACCCCTGTCTTGCAGGAGGGACCTCAAAGCTGGTCCTGAATCCCATCATCAAATGTCCATTTTCTTGATTGCTCCCATTTTTTGAGGTTTTTAATAAAGCACTGGCTCTACCACTAAGCTCCTGCTCCACTCCAACCCGTGACTGATATGGCAGGAACCATACTGTCAACTCCAGCAGCTCACCCACCTCCAGCCCAGGGAGCACTCTCTGATCCGCTCAGTCTCTCTCAAGTAGTGGATGCACTCCCAGAAAACCTGCTTCTAATAGCATCTCTTCTACTATATCAGCATAATGTAAGACCCGACACCTCTGTCCAGGAAAGACAAAGCAAAATAAGCATGACGGAGGGGGTTTGATCTCTCTGGCAGAATTCTTTGTCTGCTCTACTATATCTTCTTACTCAAATGGTATGTTATTTATTCTTGCTAACTGAATTTGCCACCTTTTAGTTCAAAATGTATATCACCTACTGTAATGTCTTTCCCTTTCTCATAAATGCATGTCAATCACTTATAAAAGGTAAAATAAACGACAAAGACATAAAGAAACACACACAACCACTCCACACACACACACCCCCCCTCCAAAAAAAAAAAAAAAAAAAAAAAAAAAAAGGAAAAAACCCTAACAAAAATTACTTAACATGAAATGGTATTGGGGGTCAACAACAGTGTAGGAAATACACGTATCAATACAATCTTCCTTCTTGTTTCTATGGAGCAAGCTCAGCATTTCTCCTTCCCTTTTACCTTTTCATTTTGTAAATTTAAATTTAGATCCAAACTTACTTAAGAGACTTCAAAAAGATTATTTTACAGGTTGATCTTTGCCTATTGTTACATCTTCCTTAGAAGGATATGTTCTAATCTGGTCTTTGTGTGTACAGAAGTTCACTGTCTTTCAAAGCCTTTGATGTCCTAAGCAGAGAATGAATTGTGAGAGATAATGAGGGTAAATTAGACTGAAGAAACCTTCTATACATACACAAATATTGTGGTAATCAGGCTGATGGAAAAGAAAATGCAGAATCAGCTAAATGACAGTTAAATGATCTGAAGCCACAGTCCCATCTTTCATGGCTCAGTACAGGTCATTGGGTGAATTTTATTTTTCATACTGCCCTTTGTCTGGATTTGTAACATGACTATTCATAGCTACGTCTTGAGGAGAGGTTTAGGTTCCTACATCTTATAGGCATAAAAACAACTAGCGAAAATATGTACCTATTCTTTTCAACCAGGACTTACATCTATTTAATGTTGCCATTTCATGATGGCATTTATTCTGATGGAGCTTTTCATCTTTATTTTTCAGTAAAAAAGTAAGAAAGAATTGTTTCCTAGAATACTGGCTTTATTATGAATATAACTACTGTCAGTAGTGAACATTTTCAGTAGCAGTCTTTTCCCTCAAACTGCTTCCACAGAATTCAAACCCACCATTTCATATCAGTTTCTCCTAATTTCTTTAGAATTATCATTTGCTTTATAACTTACCAAAACACTCTGTATAAGAACATATTTTTATATCATGGCACAGGACTGTCTTTACACTATTTTTTTTCAATGCATTTTTCAATGCAGTAATTGAAAGTGAGGGAGAAAAAAAATCACTTGACTTTTGAGTGAAATATTGGTCTTCAAATACAGATAAAAATGAACATGGCAACTTATTAATATTAATACTTACCTATTAGTATGTATAACATGAATATCTCAACAACTATTCATTCTCTAAGTTGATAAACCAACAATGAATGTATCCTTCTGCAAAACACTAAGCCTTTAAGTGCAGGGGAGAGACACTGGAACTGAATTATGAAACAGATTGGTTCTCTGAAAGATTTGTACTTTGCATGTTTGTGAGGATATTAACCTCAGGATGGGAGTTGTGTGCCCCCTAATTACACACTCAGGTTATTTTGAAAAGCTTTTAATCGGACTTTCACATAACAGTGAACATGAAAAACATACAGATAAAAAGGGGCCATGCCTTTGAATTTACATGGGCAAATAGTACTTTCAAGCCTTCAGCAGTAATTTTTTCTGTTGACATTGTAGATATGAGGTTTATGCCATCTAGGTCAATGACCTCCTTGTTTCAAGAAAAATGGCTTCTTTTTCTGGAATGTTTAACAGAGAGTGGAGGAGATTAAACAGAAGCTCTTACATAATCTTTTCATTTGTATGTTAAGAAGAGATGGACAGGATGGACGGAAAGGTATTTGTGGAATTTTTACCAAAGCTATCATTGCAATAGAAAACTGAAAATAACTTACTTTTCCATTACCATCATTCACATTTTTTTTTTTCAAGTTTAGCATGGTGAAGTGTTGGTTTAAGCCTTTTCAATGAATTAAAAGCATTTAGGAGGAGATAGATACAATGGGTGCAAATCCATTTTACTGCTGAAATGATTGTCTTACTAGCTCAGTAGGAAACACTCTCTTGCTATGGCTGCTGGACTCTTCAGAAGAAATTCTGGTCCCATTGAATTAAGAGAAAAGCTTCCTTTGATGTCAGTGGGGACAGGATTGCATCCTTGTGTTTTCCACCATGGATGCTAATTTTAACCCTCAGGAGAAATGTATTCACCAATGTCCTCAAAGCACGGCTTTGCACTATTTATTATACACTGCTTTCCAAGACAGCACTACTTTTTTCTGCCAATTCTAACTGCAAATAAGTGAAATCTAGGTGAGGAATCATGAAGTCTATCATCTTTCTCTCTTGCTCTGTACCTTCAGTGGAAGACTAATTTTGTTAGGTGGACAGTTTTTGTTAGACACTGAGCATTTTCATAAAATAAGATTCACAATAAGATATCACAATTAACTGGAATTCTAAGAAAGTAAATTTATTACCTATTCAAGAAAAAGCCAAATAGGCATGACCACCAAATAGATGTCATTTTTATTTGAGAACTGTTAGACTTATAACCAAGAATTTGCTCATTTGAAGTACAAATGTAGCCTTAATATCACATCTTAAGAGGTAGGAATTTAGAAGTTTAACTAAATATAAGGCTTTTCTCTCTAGAGTGAGAGAGAATGAAACTCTATCAAGGGTACATCATCAACTGCTGCCGTCAGGCTCCTAGTGGAGTTGTCACAAAGGAGTACAACTACAACATTTAGTGAATAGTGACTTGAAAAGCTACCTATTTATCTGCTTTAAATTGCAAGTCACTGTGTAAGCAAAAGATAAAAGACTTAAATTTAACCTAAATGTGTGTAATACTTTCTGTCCATTTAAAGTTTTTCTTGTCTTGGAAAGTACATCTCTTTGCTCTGGAGGAACACTGGTCTGCGCGACAAATGTTTTAAAGACTAAACTTGTAAAATATCATGGACTCATAGAATGGTTTGGGTTGGAAGGTACCTTCAAAGATCCAACCCCTCTGCCATGGCTTGAATATCTTTCATTAGATCAAGTTGCTCATGTTGTCTTGCACTTGCTATGGAGATGTTGATGAATGTAACATGTAAAGTATATGTATAGATGCCCTTCTCTGACCAGAATAAGAATGAAAAAAGCTGTATAATGTAGTAGATAAATAAAATATTGTTAGCAGTATTGACTACTCCTCTTATTTTAGTCTGTATTTTGGGCATAACTAGTCTCTAAGTTTTACCAAAGTCCTTAGGGGTAAAGAGGGAACTTTCCTCTCTTCTACCAATTAAAAGAGAACCAGTGGTCCAGTAGATTTAGTGATACGAGTCATAACCTTAATTCAGACAGTTTTGTGGACAGCCTGGATATGCAGATGGCCCTGGCATATAATTGTGAAAGTGATATAAATCATTTCTCATCGAATTGTAGCATCCCAAGCTGTTGCCATTTAATTGTTCAGTTTATACAAAAGTAAATGCCAGTAGAAAAATTTGAATTACTGGCATGATTATTCTGTGAGGTGATGCTTGTTTATCAGCTACAGATTGTTTCAACTGTCCTAGAATGTCACATACTGTTTCACCACCTCATTTGACATGTTTCTGTCAGTTTTGGTGTCTTCACAGTTTTTCTGGTTTGTATTATTCTCTTTTATCTCTCTGATCCAAAACACTTCCTGCTTTGTACTGAAATAATGTTCATTTTATTTAATCTGGGTCTTTGGCAGGCCAAAATAATTTCCTAACACTCTTTACCCAATACATTTAGGCAGTTTTGAAAATATCTATTTGTCTACAAGCTGGGAGTCATACTATAAGGTAGGAGAAAAAACCTTAGTAATGTCTTATTACAATAGCAAAGGCAAGGTAAATAGGTTTGTTTATGCAGACAGTAAATTTTCATATTTTGTGTTATCAAGTAAAAAACTTATCTTTTCCAGAAAACCTATGATTACATGCTTATCTTCCATTCTTCTGGTTGCACTTTCTCTCTTAGATCATTCTTTTTAGATTGGGAAAAGCTCATTATTTTCCTGTATGTTTGTAACATGCATATTCTACATATTATAGATATAATCATAATCCAGCTACACTATAGTCTATGTCTTTGTATTCAGTGGCAAAAAAAAGGAGAATGCATTAGCTTAACTGTAAGTCACACAACTGGATCATAAGGAATATGCTGTCTAACATGCCTTTAGTGTGCAGCAAACATAAAAGTATATGATGCAATTAATTAGGAACATATTGGAAATATCTTTGTGACTGGTGGATTTAAATGGCAGTGAAAAGATTAGCTCCTTGGTCAAGCATCTTAACTTAATGACAAACATCGCAATGGGACAGTATTAAATACTTTGACAAGCATGCTTATTCAGGCTGGTAGTGCTAGAAAAATGCTTTAGATGCATTTAAAAAATACAGTGGTTGATTGCTGAGCTGCTCTCCATCATATTTGAAAA
>JMFS01036131.1:0-22746 GCA_000699545.1 Podiceps cristatus
AATTGCCTTGCCCTTTAACGCGACAGTGTCAGATACATGATGCATACAAACTAGAGGCTTCTGGAGAGTTAGTGTTTAAACTATGGCAAGCATATACCGCTTCTCTCTACTCACAGATGGTCCCATTTCTGTCCAACAGTGTCTTACTATGCAGCACTACCATGGCTGTAGCTGTAATGCCATCTCCTACCAACATATTCATAACTCTGTGTTCCTGTCAATCTCCTCTCCCTTCCCTCCTTCAGCACACTTATTTTAAAAAGTGTGTGGGCTTTCTCTCTTCAGTCATTACTTAATTGGGGAATTATATTCTGTTTGGAGAATCATTACTGGGTATACACGTTCAGGAAAGCCAATCTCATTGACATTATATTGCATGTTCTGGCTTAAACATGCTTGATATGCTCTCTGAATACTGATTAAGCTCATACTTTGCTTGATGAAACCTTTTTTCCTTCCAAAGGCCTGGATTTGTTGCAGAACTTGTTGGGGAACAACAATAATAAAATCTTAGAAAACCCCACACTAACTTGCCTAAGAATTCTCTTTTGCATCTGGAAACATTCAAATAAGCTGATGTAAGTTCATAGTCTATCTTTAAAAGTGTCAAAACCCATAAGTGCATAAAAACATCTTTAAAAATTCTTAGCACCAATTTGTCAATATTACTTTTTAACCTATGCATGATTTGTATAGACAATTATACTTACTGCATTTTTGTTACTAAGCATTACTTTTTTTATTTTTTTCCCTAGGTTTTCTTTCTAAAAGGAGAAAAGCCACCTTCTTAATATATGCTTTTTACTATTTTATTTCTTTTCAGCTTAACTGTAAATAGACAAAGTCATTACCTACACAGATACAACATTTTGGAAGTTTGCTAATATCAGTTTACTATTGATATAGTACTATCCTAACATCTCTTATGTACTTTATGCACCTTTGAACAAACAAAAAGCCTAAAGACAATTTGTCAATGCTTCAATTATTCTATACACTCTCCTTGTAAAAGCAGGTATGATTATGACTAATGTAGCCTTCCTCAAGATGACTTCCCTAAAATGCCAAGATTAAAAAGGAGAAACAAAAACACATTCATTATGTTGCAGCTCTGAGCATTTGTGCTGAATAAGAAAATATATACATGTAAGCACTATTACAAGGGTTGTAATTAGTTCTGCAGTAAGAAATGTATTAAAATTTACTGTTCTTTATCAGCTGGGAAACCCTTTTTTCTGAGGCATTGTATGCACTTCGGTGAAGAACAGAACAAGAGAGACTCCTGCTGGCTCAAATACTACAAAAATTAACACTTTTTTATTAACTTTCTTTTTTTCTATTCTTTATGTGCTTACCATTACTCATTTGGTCTATAATAATACCCAAAGGCTCTGAAAATGAGTAAATGCACTAGAAACTCTCCTTCAGTTCAGAAGAGCTGACTATTAGAAAATTTTTAAAATGTCTGAGACAAACAAGCAGAAGGAATAAGGCAGAAGCCAAGGGTACATACATACGATCACACAAACTACCAGCTAGTAGCTGATGTGGTCCTAAAATGTCTGTAATGAGCTATAGGGCTACTTATTCCATATATGCTGCTGTTAGTGTAGAAAGTGATTATTTGGTGTAAATATTTATATATATGTGTATATATATACTATGCCAATGTAAACTAAATCAAATCATCAAGAAGTGTATAGTTCACAAAATTATTATGTTCAGTTTATTTCTAGACTTACTGTGACAAAGTATTAGCAGGAACAATGACATTATTACATATTGTTGTTTTCCTCACAGGATCTTTGCTTTATTCTGTGCACAGGATGATGACCACTGCTCAGAGAATGAAGCAACAGCAGCTCGATGTTCCTTCATCCTCCTGCAATATGTCCCTACAGACTATGCAAAACCTCCACTAAATAAGGAATTAATCATTTTCTCTTGGGCTTTTTTTTTTTTTTTTTTTTTTTTTTTTTTTTTTTTTTTTTTTAATAGTGCTTGTCTCTGTATCTGAGGGCTAGATCCTTAAAAGGATTTAAGGGCTGGATAGATAAAGCTATCCAGTATCTAAGATCCAGTTAATGTAGTGGGAACTACACACTGCACAGAAATACTGCTGTATCTTTGAGGACTACTGTTCAGGAGTGTGAATGTCCACTAGCAATGCCTACTGCAGCAGTGCAAAGACACCTATGCAAGCCCCAAATCCAGGATGATATTTCTAAATAAAGCAGCAAATCACCGTGCAAAGATAGTACCCACACTCTCCAAAGTATTTCAGCCATTTGAAAATGGCAGTCCACCTGAGCCGCCAATTCCATGTTCTCAGAAGGACAAGTGATCTTGGTAAGACTTGCTTTTGGAAGTAATAACTGTTTCTACCCCTTGCTGTTTTTTATACACTAAAAAGAGATACCCCAGTTCCAAAATTAAGATTCTCAAACTGTTTGCTCCATTGACATTCAAGCCTAGAGATGCCTAGGCTTCACTGGTAACATATTTTAGGGATGCCTAAGTATCTACATCAAATTACAGTGTTTTGTCAACAATGAACAGCCTTGCCCACTTGTCAGCCACCACTGGATTTTAATACTAAGGATTTCACACATTATGTTACCTAGAGTGAAAAAAATGGTTTTTTTCATTAATGGTAAACCTCATGGAAAACATAGCTGGGAGAACAGTAACATTTCTTTTCTTGAATAAATTACTAGTTAGGAATTCTTCTGGAAAATGGACCATTTTCATGAAAACCCCTTCTATTTAAGGGGACTTGAATGCACATTTTCAGAGCCCTGCTGGCTCTTACTGATTTAAGATTACAGTTGTCAAGATGAAACATTTCTCAAAACGTTTATGTGCTTCGTCTTGAAAAATGTACCTCTGACTGCATTAAAGCACAGGGAGAAACGTCAGTGATTTGCTCAGCATCACATCAGGTATTTAGAAAATGTTTTACCACAGAATCTATTTTGCAGAATATTTCAAAAACTTTCTTAAGTTCTGAGTCATCGTCTCCTCCTCCTTCCATCCCTCTCTCTCTCCATCTTCTTTGATGTCTTTCCCATCTTCTATGAATAGGATAGTGACTTAACTTTCCCGTGCAAGTTACAGGCAAGAAGGAAACAGTCAAAAAGGAAAGATGATATAACACCATGCAATTAAAATCAACATTGAAGCGCACAAGAGCACATGACTGCAAACGATACAGCGCAATATGCATACCGCAAGGCACGCCGTCAGGTGAGGAAAGGATCAGGCAGTCTCTGCTGTCATAAGCACTAAATTTCAATGGCTCAGCGTGGGACATTCCAGCTGGGAGATCTGAGAGCACACCCAGGCTCCTATGTTGTGGGCTGGCTGCACGTGGCCTCCTGCAGGGATGTACCTGGCCCCATCAGGCTCTTCCTGAGGAGGAAGCTGTGGGCTGCATGCCAGCAGGGAGTCTCAAGGCAGGTGGTCCAGCTCCCCAAAGTGGCAGCAGCCCCCAGCACTGCAGCCACACACAGTCTAGCTGCAGCCAATGTGATCTGCTTTGCCATCATGGGTGTAGGATAAATAGGAAGAGAGTGCAGATCAAGACAAGCATGGCAATATATTCTGTACTATGGGAAGATTTTTTGTCTCTCCTGGAGCTTATTGATCTGAACAGACAGTGAAGACAGGAGGCCAATTTTGTATTAGGCTGATGATGATGATTGGGTTTTTTTCCAGTTGTGTGAACCAGATTAGTAATTTTGCTTTATGCATACAACTGCATGTCAATTTACTACAATATATGCTTTCTGAATAGTTATTGGCTATTCTATTATTTAATATTGCCAGCTTTTTTAGTAATCATTTAAAGTGTTAACTCACACTGCATCCATGGGCTAGGCTAATTTTCAGCTACTCGATAACAGTAAATTATTTAAAGTACTACAAAGGACCTGTGTTTTCCTACCACTTTACAGCTAGTGAAATGGGAGCTGGGGACTGACTAAGACTGGGAACTTCCATAGCAAAAGCAGGAGATGACAAACATTTTCCCCTGAAGTCTAAAACAGCAAAGAAAAATGGTACTTGTGATAAACAGTTGTCACCTTCTCGAATGCATATGTGTTGCCTTGCCCTGGTGACATTGATGGTGCAAATGAGTTCAGAGCACTCAAGTCTGTATTTAGGTTTTTAATGGTGTGCTATTTAGAGCTTCAGCTTAGCCTTCAAAGCAGAGCTGAAGCTAAATGCATGTTGCCACCTAAACAGTTAAGTGGGACCTTGATGCATTATGTTGAGCACAGGGATTCAGGCAGGAAGCGGAATTCACCCTGCTCTAGGGAGTCAGGGACAGGGGCAGGACAGGACAGTGGCAAGGGACAAACTCTCTCTTGTTTCTTTCCCATCATCAAAAGAGGAGATGAAGAGAGGTTCCAGGTCTTCCCTCAGTTGTTTCATTCCTAATTTCCCAGAGGAAGCGTAGATGAATCTATTCAACAGTAGGAAGAAAAGGTTTTAGTGATATCAATATTGCCATAAATACTTCAGGATTTGCAGCAGGAAACTGATACTCCATTAGCATGTAGCAAGGAGCATGCTTGATTTTGCTAAGCCAGGTATTAAAGAGCTAAACAGAACTTACCTGTGAGTAAAAAATCATTAAAGTTTCAGAAGCACTGCTTACCTTTTCTTAGTCTATGAAAATTTTTGCAGTTGGACAATGCAGACAGGTTCATTAAATAAAGAAAAAAATTATTTTGTATTTCATAAAATTAAATTGATTTATAAAATTCATTAATGTTGTATTATTTCCAAAAACATCACCACAGTTACAGATACTCTTGTAATGCTTTTTTAATTTTGCATGAGTATAGGAAATAGCAAAATCCACTGTCAATTGCTGTTTAGATGCTGTTAAACACAATTGTGTTTAAATGTAAAAATAAGCTAGATCTGTCTCTCTTATATAAATGGGAACTATCATCTGCCATCTGATAACTCCTGAAAAAAAAAAACCCAAATGCAAAAATTTTTCTATTGCAGCTGCTGGGCCTGATCCTGAGGCTGTTAATCAGAACAAAGAAATCTCAAGATATTTTTTCTCAACTCAGACTGGATGTAGTCAGTAAGTAGCTTTACTGAAATATGACGCTGTATTTTTTTATTAATCCACGCCTTGCTCTGAATTAGAACTTTAGACTCATTAAAAGTAACAGTCTGGCTTTTTAAATGGAGCTGTGAAAGTTAGGTTGTAAATGTTATTGTTAAAGAAGATACAATGATGTATTTATTTCTGTGTTTGACCCAGAGGGATAGGTACAAGTTTCCAAATTAATGTTTTTAAAATAAATTTTAGAATCCCTCAGGTCACCATAAATTTAGCACTCCCTTGTTTCTGTTGAGAATATGCTAATTGCAGATTTCTTGCTGATGAGCATTATAGTGTATAATAAATATGTGAAAATTTCAGCAAAGCATCCTTTCTTTTCAGCATATTTGCATGCAGGGCATTCCCTGAATATGCAGGTTCAACTTTATTAAGAAAGAAAAAATACATGTTGGTTATAACTAAAAAGATATTATAGTTATTTTGATTTACAATTTCTGTACAAAAAGGCATTCCAAACATTATTTTTAATGTGGTCTAAAAATATATAATTAGTAAAAGAATTAGCTTGTCCTGCCTCAGCTAATAGCATGTTTGTCCACAAATAGTAGGACTGACATTGGAAGGACAACTTGCAGGGAACAGTACTACTGAAGATAACTAAGTGACACAATCTAGTCCGGAAGTATTGTACTTCAATGATTGTCCTGAATTATTTTTATGCTGAAGCAAACTTTCAGAGTATATTAAGATAAAAACTTATTTTGAATTATTTTTTTTCCTTCTAATCACCAAGATGTTGCAAATTCCATTCATGCATGGAAATCTTATTATGTTGACATATTTTATATTTAGAAGAGACTATACTTCCTTCTGCATCCACACATTCACAGCTCATCTTCACAAATAAATAAGAAAACAAAAGAACTGTAGTGACCTCTTCCGTTACATTTGAAATACAGAATTAAGGATTCTGATCTGGAAGCACTAAGAGAAGATCAAATACATGATAGAAAGATGCTGATAAAACTCAAGAGTTTACAAAAGTGGAAATACACCTGGTGTCGCGTTTTGAAAAGTCATCATGGACTAAATACAAGTTTTCAGTATGTGAACATAAAAGCATACAAATCAAGAAAAATAGTTCTGATTTCATACTAATTATGTCCCATTCTGAAACTTTAAATTTTGGTTGCATTATAGGGGGAGGAATTCCACCAAAACCAAAGCACAAAACCAAAAAAAACAGATGATCTTATTATCATTTGCCCTGTTTATACAGTGCAACTTTTGAAACCAGGATATCAAAAAAAAAAAAAAAAAAAAAAAAAAAAAAAAAAGAAATGGGGACAGAGTAGTTCTAGTTACTCAGAACAAGTATACTTTCTTGCTACTTATTCCACTGTATTGGTGTGTACAGTTTTTTTAAAAAGGCTGCTTCCATCCTGTTTCAGGTAAAGTGCTGTTTGATAAATGAGTTTAATACACAGATGTCTGCCTCAGAGAAAATCCACCCTAAGTCTCAGAAAACATTTGTGTGCAAAATCTGCTTAAACACATTGTCTAAGCAAGGATGTGATCTGTGTCTGTGAAACAGACTTTTCATTAGTCTTTACAACAAATTATCTGTGAATTGAAGAAACTAAAATAAATATAACTAAAGATCTGAGAAACACCATGAAACTTATTTATAGGTTGTTTCAGGAAACAGACATACGCACATATGTATGCAGCAGACAGTGCCTTCTTGGCAGCCAACATACTAATCCAGTTCTCATTTCACAGGAGACCAGAGTAAACGGGGTTTTGTTTGTTTGAGGGGGTTTTAGTTTGTTGGTGGTTTTTGGTTTGGGTTTTTTTTTGTTGTTTTATAGTACAAGGCCCTCTTCCTTTGAAGTAATAACTTGTTATTTGATAGAAACTATTGTTTTTCTCTTATGCATGCTATCACTTCAAGGGACACACTGATGTCACAGTCATCTGAGAGTGATTGAATGAATGAGGATACTTGGAACTTGCCCAAATCTTGTTTTACCAGAATTACCTATCACCTCCAATAATAGTGCCATCCATTACTCTCTACTTTGTTGAATCTTCATATCAAAATTTGCAAGAGACAGTTGCACAGAATTTGCATTTTGTGAATTTCCTTTTTTAAAGACATCATTTCATCTAGTTCACTCAATCAGTGACAGAAATGCAGAATCGTAGGTGATGCCACGGCTCGGGTGGACTGACAGGGATCCTTAGTGTCCAGGTCATCTGGCAGCAGCAGCTAATCACACACATGGCTTGTGGAGGCGAGTAAGAGTCACATTACCCCTTGGTTCCACCTATGGCAGTGCAATTTGATAGAAGCATACCTTACATGGACAATGTGTGGCGGCATCTTGCCTACGCTGCCGACGTCAGAGGGCAGGGTGTCTACAGTCTGCCTATGCTGACAATGTCGGCCAAGGGACAGGGTGTTAGGAGGCAGGGTGTCACTTCTATTCCTTAATTCTCTCAAATTATCACTTGACATGGAGTTATAGGCTAGGGTTAGCTGTATAAGAACCTCGGTCAGGTTGGTGTTCTGAAATCTGCAGGATACAAGTTACGTAGTCAGAAGTCGACAGCTGGTGCATGGGTACCAGGGGTGGCACATACTACGTAACTCAAAGGTCTATGCCTGGCCTAACTGTAAATCCCAATGAAATATCTCTGAAAATGCATTTTCTGTAGCTTTTCATGTTTATTAATGACATTCTTTGTAAACTGAAGCTTCTGAAAAACTTCATAGCATGTCTTGCACATCTCAGTACACAGCTATGTAATGTGATCTGATTGAAAGGTAACTGAAGTTAATTGACACAACCCAGCCACTTCAGTGAATTTTGCATTGAATTGAAGAAAAATGTATCCAGTGTAAGTTATAGAATTCTGTGATATTTAACTCTGACCTTCATGAAAAACAGGCAATTCATGATTTTAACTATAAAATTTCAAGTTTAGTAAACTCTTTGGTTTCTGCTTTTCCTCATAAAGATAATAAGAATTTCTGTGCCCAAAAAGAAATAAAGGATGAGAATGACTTAATGCTAATTATTTTTCTACTGGAAACTGGTAATCACAGTAATCAAAATATATTTCTCTATGTTGTTACATCAAATTCTCAGAAGTTATAAACATCTTTTTTAGCTCCTACTTCGGCTTAGCATTGCCTAACCTTACAGTGAAGCAGACAAAATCGACTTTGAATATAAATAGTTTGTGAGTTACTGCTGAAAATACTAATTAGAAATGAAAACTGTATTTCTATCTGCTGTTGTCATCTTAGTTATGCATATGCTATTTAGATCTACTTTTCTTTACAGTTCTTAGTTACTGTGAAAAAAATGTCCATTTCTGCTTCTTTTGCTACATTCTTTAAGAATTCTTCACTGGACTTTTACAGTCTTATCAAATGTTAGATGTCCTAATTATTTCATCTCTCTTGATGTGATTACCCTTAGTATTTCTCTGTTTTACTCCCTTGGGAAATCTATGTCTATTTCTTAGAGATATCCCCTGACATCCTTCTTAAACACTGAAGCAAATCCATTTTCTTTTAAGTGATATCTGCCTCTTTTGACAATAAAATACCTTTGCCATCTTTCATAGGGTGTACTGTTTCTCCTGCTGACCCTTTGTTCCTCATCTACTTGAAAATTTTCTTCATAATCATACCCTTTGTTGTGACCTTCCTTCTACCTCCCCACCTTTGGTTGACTCATTTTCTTTTACACTCAACTTCATTCTGTGATCCTTTCTCTTAATTTTTATATTTTGTGCTTTATATCACTTACATAGTTCCATTTTACCCTTAATTATATTTGACGATATTAATTCTCCTTCATTACTAGCATGGTTTCAGGTTTGTTGTTTGTTAGTTTGCTTGGCTTTGTTTTTAATTCTAGATAAAATGCGCCTACATTGTCTATATTCACCTTTTCAAAACTTTATTTGTCCTCATGATTTTAAACCATTCTCTTCCATGTTTATTTTGAAGACTGGACATTCAACCTAGGTTTTAGAGATGGTATTCTTCCCTTTCACTTTTAATCAGAATCATTTTTTTAGCTAAGGAATAGCTTCATAGTTTAAGGTGCAATTGAGTTTGCTTCTTTTAAATTATCAGATTATATCTGCGTAGAAAAAAAAAAATGTAATGAATTTGATTAGTTTTCTTAAGATAGATAGGAACAGTGTAACCACTGATGCACAATTCATCTGCATTCTGCTAAAGTTTTCCACTAGAGACAAACCAATAGAAGTATCATTTCAAAAAATCTTTAAAATAAAAACAGCTGTAGAAATACTAATACCCCAGCTTTTACAAAATGAGCCTCTCTAGCTTCAGGTATTTTTTTAAGCTGAAATTCTTCACTGAGGTAAGAACAGAGTTTAGTATGGAAATTTCTGCCACTTTGTTAAAATGTGTGCATTTGTGGGAGCCCTAAGTTTCCAGTGTCCTTAGTTTTGGTCTCATAGCAGGAATCTTTCTATGTCAGTCTTGAAGAGTAAAGGTGCCAATCAAAGAGGCATGCAGCCTTCTGTAGAATTAGAATGCTTAAGGTTTCTGTGTAGTTACTAGTCATTAAAAAATGAGGGAGGCTGGAGAAAGCATATCACTAAACCAATTAAAGAACATTTAACTCTATCATTTCTGGATAGACCAAATTTTCATTCTGTTTAAAGCAAAAAGGTATCATAAAAAGATATTGTAATGCCAGAAACAGAAAACTGACATCTCTTCTTATCACTGTTATCTAGGGTTTGGGGTTTCTTTGGTTTTTGTTTTTGGTTTTTTTTTCCTTTTACACAGGAACATGAATGGGAATTAAATACGTGAACACTTTGGAAATGAAATAAACTAAATAGCATCGTTCTGAATAATATTGTAATTTAATGCAATTTAAATGGCCTGTCTTATAAATTATTACAGTAAATTTCTTCAAGTTTCCCACTGTATAAAAGTTCTTAATAGTGATTTGATAATATGAAAAATGGGATTAAGTAAAAGATTTACAATTTGAGAGAGTGTTAGAGTGACTTTAGGGAATTATTCCTTTTTCTATACCTTACATGATTTGTGACTATAGATGTAAAAATCGAGACAAGAGGAAAATGTCTAGATTTTATAATCCATAGTAACAATCAGAAAACTGTTATGTTTACATTTGGACAATGGACTGTTGACCAGTCTTTGTGCAATATTATTCTTGCTGTTGGTCTCTTGAGATTTAAAATCCTGTTAGAAGGAAAAGCATGCAAAAGCACAGAACCCACAAACTTGTAGTCTGAGATTTCACAAAAAAACAAGCCAAAACAAAGCAAAACACAAAAAATCCAGCCTTGTTTACATTACGCAGCTTAATGCACAATATATACAAGATGTTATCAGAGAGGAAATTTAGAAATAATAGCAAAAAAAAGGGAATCAGAAATTTTTACCTCTCACCTATGTGCACTAACTACAAGGTTAAGAACTATTACATTTTTCCTTCGTTATGCTGTCCCTGCAATTCTTGCATTTCTGGATCTGAAGTAGTTTGGAACTAAGAAAAAGCATGCTTTACAAAAGTGTGGAAAGTGGAAGAGGCAGGTTTAAATTATGGAGTCCTACTGAAGCTGAGCTAAACCAGAAGACAGTTTGGCCTGATATTTTATTCTAGAGACAATAACAGTATGTTACCTCCCTAGCTGTAGGCAGACACAGCTATTAATGGACTGTGCTGTGAGATGATCTGAGGAAATGTGATTAACAAAAATACTTATGCAGTTAATGAAAGTATTGACACTGAAATCATATTGGAGTTTTTGCTGAACACAAGCCAGAATGAAACTAGAAAAAAAATTATATGGTTACAATTTCAGAATAACGTAAAAGATCTCCCGTGGTACCTTCACCAAATCATGAATATCTATTTTTTTCAGTCACATTGGCTCTTGATACCACTTGACATCACATTTCAGTAATAGTTGTATTTTCTTACAGCTTAGGAACTAGCACTATCCAGGCAGGGTGATGATATACAGCAGGGATGGATATGCCTGCCATATAATGAAACCATAGCATTAAATGTTCAGATGTGCTTCTCTTCTTGGAGTTTCCTGTTGGCTGGCTGAAATTATCTACTCATATATCCAGGTGGCCAGTCTGAATCCCATTCCCCAAAGGTTCTTGCTTATTCCTATTCATTACAGAGGGGGTTTCAGTGCTGAGCTCAGCACAGATTCTTACAGACACTTACAGCTTACATGTGATGGTGCTGAATGCATAGGTCATTTTTTTTTTTTTTTTTTTTTTTGTAGAGAATACATTCTCTTATGTATGTCTGAAGAAATAAAAAAAAAATTAAATCAGTATTTTTCATTATTTTTAATAATGGACTAGCTAAGGGAGTGGAAAGCAACTACTGACCCAAAGCTTATGTTATGGTAGGTAATAAAGTAAGAAATTTTGGGTTTCATCTCAATTTTAAATACTATAAAAAACAGACATAAGAAGAATAAAACAAGCAGCATTATCTTTGCATTACTGGTCTTACCCTGAAGTCCAGAACTGTCAGTATTACTTTTGAATATAAACATGAAGAACATGTTACCACAATGGCGACTTCAGTTTCTTTGCCACAAAGTCCCCAATTGCATTATCGCAGCAAATGCAAGATGACTAAAAATTAAATGTATAATTTCTGATCCTTTCTCCAAAACAGAGTGACAGATCTGTAATACAACTCTTTCATCATACGTACAAATACTTTCATCATTTGAGTGTTGCACACAGTATCTTGGACAAAGATACTATGTGTCCACCGTGACCTGGGTGCATGGTTGCGTGATAACATTGGAAGAGAGTAGTGTCCTTTAAAACAATGGGATTGAACATATTAAGAGGTGAAAACTTATTTCCCATGTTCTCTCCTTTAGCTGTGGATTCTAATACATTCCGCAGTTAAATCTTACTCCCACATTAGAAAATGACAATAGTTTTATTGATGACATTGGGAGTAGGTCTGTATCCAAATATGTATTTCTTATTACAAACATATGGTCAGATAGAATCAGATTAAATGCAATATTGACACTTCTCAAATATTTACTTCATTTAGCTCCTAAAGCCATTCCAAATATATTAGGAAGATTTATTCTAGGTGTCTTTTTTTTCCATATACATAACTGCAATAGCCTTTTTTTCTAACCTACTGCAACACCTAGGGTGTGATCCAAGGTCCAGGGAAACCTTTGGGAGTCTTTCCAAGGAAATCTCAAATTGAAGCTCTCTGAAGCTAATTCTTCAGAGAATGGCAACAGTTCCCAAGAGGTAAAGGTGTGAGGTATAGTACTAATTCTGTTTAGATCTTATTCACATTTGGACCTGCTACAATTTCTACTCTCATAAAACATCGCAGTATCTTCCTTTTTGTACAGATTAAAATGGACAAGTCATCAATTCAATAACTTGGTTGCACATGTGAAAGTCCATGATTTTAATTTTGTAGAAATATTTAACAGCAAATAAATGTCAGTTGATTATGTAAGAAAAACTTCAAGAAGCAAAAATAGCCAATTCTCAACACTGGAAAATTAATCTTATTTTCTGATAACTTAAAAATCATGCTGTTCAGAAAACATGAATCCACAATACTGTAGTAAATTATTGATATAACTGTATTTTTAAATCCTTCTGTTTAGAATAAGGATTGTGAGATGTTTGTTTTCCTGTGTTACATTTAATAGCTTGATCTTGAAAATGCAGAATTCAGTAGTTCTACTGAATGTAAATGACAATGCAAACATGAGTGAAGTTATATTCCTGAATACATGTTTGCTGAATTAGGTCTTAACATCTCAATTTTCAGGGTAGAGTGTGTTCATTTAGTTATATGATATAGTCTAATGGGAGTCATGTTACTAAATCTCTTTGAATCCCCTTGAAAATTAAGACATGGAAGAAAAGGTGTTTGACGCTTTTATTCATAATAGTATCATACTTATTATTATGGATAAATGGCTTAAGCTATTTGACCATTTTTATGAATAGACCTAGAGCTACTTTGTCCCTTTGTTGCACGAGAAAAATTATTTTTATTTTTTGCAAAGAATAGGTTGTTAATTTTACCAGGAATATATACTCATATGGTGTAAATAATCTTCATATTCTATATTTCTATACTAAAAATATTTTGAATGTGTTTGGGATTCATACAGGTATTTAATAAAGTCTGTAATTTATACAGGGCTCAGAATCTGGCATCCTCTTTAAATTAGCCCAATATTTTTCATTATAAATCTAACAACTTTGAAGAAAAAGATTAAGGTAATGGCAAACTAATAGTCTTGCAAAGATACAGGAAAGCATTACTTTGTCTAGACTTCTCCCTAGACTTATCTTCTTTGAATAATATTAGTCTCTGCCTCCTGCTAGATAAATAATTGATACTGAGGAAAGGTCAGGGGGTTTACATCTTTTTTATGCTTGGAGTGGACTCTTAGAGTTATTTAGTCTTCTGAATTTGCCTGCCAAATAACTCAACACAATTCAGCAAATAATCTGTTGGACATTATTTTATTATATTGTATCAAATTTCTTTTCCTGGTATCAGATCAATTTACTATGATCAGTCTCAATAATATTGAATCTGTAACAGCTAATGTATTTCTCTTGCATTAATACTACCTGTTATTGAGCACCGATGGTGACTGGGATGTTTTAGATATTGAGACACAGGCCTCAATAGCAACAAGGCTAACATTTTTTCTTCATATAGGTCTGGTAAACTGCAGATTACTTCAGCAATATTGTCCATCTGTGACGTTTCCTTAACTGGAAATATCCAGCCAATGTTATCAATCTCCTTATACCTACAACAACTCTGGCATTTATTTACACCACCATCCATACAAAAGCAAATTACAACTGCCCTCAAAGGTACAGAAAATTAAGTGCAGTAGTCACATTTTCAGATATATTGACCATATTTCAACTTTTACCTCTTTTTCTGTTTTTGCTATTTCCCTTTGACTAACACAGTCTTATTGCTGTTGCTGCAGAAATCTCCTCTGCAGTTTTCACTGTCTCAAGCAGATTACTTTTATTTCTCATTCTATTTATATGTCTTTATTCCATCCTCATTTAAAATCTCCTATATCTTTTTATCTTTTGCTAGAATAGCATAGGTCAACTTAAACTTACTCTAGAAGTATTTATTTTCCTCCAACAGCAATAAATTGGGCCTTGGGTGCATCCCTGAAGTAAAGGTCCCTAGGCTGTAGTTCTAGTAATTATGTAAAATTAACCTTACCCTAGGTGTCTTTCCAAATCCAAAACACAAATTCCATCACAATAAGTCATGATCAAGATACACAGTAAAATAATACTTCATACTCTTCTCCCTTGCATCTTAGAAGTTCATCTCTGTAAGGAATTTCCTTTAGCTGAGTTCATCTCTTGACACTAGTGTTCTAGTAAATTATTAGAGTACAAGAATGTTTCTGGGAATATTAGAAATTACTGCTAAAACATGGATTTTGAACTCAGTAACGTGAATATTCAATACAGAAATACAGTCCCAAGAGTTTACTTCTTTAGTTAAGGAATTTGAAGTGTTGCATAATGGAAAAGTTTTTGATTTAACTCTGACTTATTTCTTCTCCCTGCCTAAAACCCAGAATAGATCAGTCAACAAAGGAAACAAGTGCAATCCATGCGTTTCTTACTGTGTGATACTCATTGAGATAGAAACTCCAGAATCTGCTCTTATCAGAATGTAAGTGTATATGTATATATATATATACATAGTCCTGGTTTTGACTAGAATGGAGTTAATTTTATTCCTATTTTGTATGAGAATAATGTTGATAACACACTGATGTTTTAGTTGTTGCTAAGCAGTGACTATACAAAGTCAAGGACTTTTCAGCTCCTCATTCTCTACTAGCAAGAAGGCTGTAGGAGCACAAGAAGCTGGGTGGAGGCACAAACAGGACAGTTGACCTAAACTGGCCAAAGGGAAATTCCATACCATATAATGTCATGCTCAGTATATAAACTAGGATGAGTTGGCCAGGAGCCATCTCTGCTCGGGGACAGGCTGGGCATCGGTCAGCAGGTGGTGAGCAATTGCATTGTGTATCACTTGTTTTTTATATTCTTTCATCATCATTATTATTATTATCCTCTCTCCCTTTGCTATCCTATTAAACTGTCTTTATCTCAGCCCATGAAGGTTTTTCTTTTTTGATTCTCTCCCCTGACCCGCAATGGAGAGGGGGGATGAGCGAGCAACTCTGTGGTGCTTGGTTGTCAACCGGGGTTAAAGCACAACAGTACTTTTTGGCACCTAACGTGGGTCACGAACGGTTGAGATAGCAACAGATGTGACCAGAGCATGTTAAAACAAAATTGTTACAAGCATTCATTATATTAGTAGTCAGTGGATGAATTGGCTGTCCAGCTCTGGCAATACAAAGAAAATTTCTCTTCCTCCCTCATCTCGGCTGTGCAGAAATTGCCCTGGAAGGTCCAGCAACTCAAAGAGGATATGTCCTACTCCCCACCTGAACAGACTAGTTTCTCAGCTATTGGGAGTAAGCGTTTCTATGCTCAAGAGAGAGGATATAGAGGGTACAACCCACAGGCCACACTGTGGTTTTACCTACATGACCACAGGGAGGACATGAGGAAGTGGGATGGAAAATCTACCTAGTATGTACTTACTGGGTATGAGAGTTGCAAGGAAAAACAATCACAAAATGGGGTTCTTCCAGGAAAATTGCTGCTCCAGTTTCCAGTGGGCAGTTCCCCAGATGGAGTAGAAAGGCTAATCTTACTTCTGATCTTAATGAAGGGACTTCTGATTTGTATTTACAAGAAGTGAGTAACAAATAATATGACCAGCACTAGATGGTCCTTGTCTCCAGCCAGAAGAAGGAAAGGGACAATCAGGTTTGCTGAACTGTGTACATTCGATGGCCTGGCACATCAGACCCACATGAATATAAGGCTCTAGTAGACATTGGTGCACAGGGTACATTAATGCCATCAAGTTATAAAGGGGCAGAACACATCTGTATTCCCGAAGTGACAGGGGCATCTGAACAGCTATCTGTATTGGAAGCCAAAGTGAATCTAACTGGGAATAAGTGGCAAAAGCACCCCATTGTGACTCACCCAGAGGCTTTGTGCACCCTTGGCATAGACTACCTCAGGAGACTGTATTTCAAGGACCCAAAAGGGTAATGGTGGGCCTTTCATATAGCTGTTTTGGAGACAAAAGACATTAAACAGCTGTTCACCTTGCCCGGTCTCTCAGGGGACCCTTCTGTTTTGGGGTTGCTGATGGCTGAAGAACACCACCACCTCAATGGTGCACTGGCAGCAATATCGCACAAACCAAGACTCCCTGATTCCCATCCACAAGCTGATTCATCAACTGGAGAGCCAAGGAGTGATCACCAAGACTCACTCACCCTTTAATAGTCCGAAATGGCCAGTCTTAAAATATAATGGAGAATGGAGACTAACAGTAGACTATCATGGCCTCAATGAAGTCATGTTGCTGCTGAGTGCTGCCATGCTTCTGGACATGCTAGAACTTCAGTACAAACTGGAGTCAAAGGCAGCCAAGTGGTATGCTACCACTGATATTGCCAATGCGTTTTTCTCAATCATTTTGGCAGCAGAGTGCAGGCCACAAGTTGCTTTCCCTTGGAGAGACATCCAGTACACCTGGAACCAACTGCCTCGGGTGAAAACACAGCCTCACCATTTGCCATGGACTGCTCCAGACTGCACTGGAAAAGGGTGAAGCTCCAGAACACCTGCAATACATTGATGACATCATCATGTGGGGTAACACAGCAGCAGAAGTTTTTGAGAAAAAGAAGAAAATAGATTAAAACCTTCTGAAAGCTAGTTTGGCCATAAAACAAAGTAAGGTCAAGGGACCTGCACATGAGATCTGGTTCCTAGGAATAAAATAGCAAGATGGGAATTATCAGACATCAATGGATGTGATCAACAAAATAGCAGCTATATCTCCACCAACTAATAAAAAGTAAACACAAGTTTTCTTAGGCATTGTGGGTTTCTGGAGAGTGCATATTCCAAATTACAGTCTGATTGTCAGCCCTCTCTATCAAGTGACCTGGAAGCAGAACAATTTCAAATGGAGCCCTGAGCAATGACAAGCCTTTAAACAAATTAAAGAGGAGATAGTTCATGCAGTAGCCCTTGGGCCAGCCCAGGCAGAGCAAGATGTAAAAAATGTGCTCTACACTGCAGATGGTGACAATGGTCCTTCCTGGAGTCTCAGGCAGAAAGCATCCAAGGAAACTCGAGGTTGACCCCTGGGGTTTTGGAGATGAGGATACAGAGGATCCAAGGCCTGCTATACTCCAACCAAAACAGAGATACTGGCAGCACATTAAGACGTTCAAGCTGCTTCAGAAACACATGCTACATACTTATATGTGAGACAATAGAAAGCAACACTTGATTTATGATTTTCTGGCATTTTTGTTCCTGAACTCAATTGCAAATAAATTGAAAACTGAAGAAACAGAGTCTAAATCTCTAACCATTGTAAAAGACTGATCACAGGCAGCTGGTCCATTAGGTTACAGAGAAGGTTTTTTATGTGGAAAGCCAAAGATGCCCAAAGATTTTTTTTTTAAGAAGACCAGCCACAAAGGAGAAGGATTTCTTTTGGACAAGACCCTATAAATCAGGGCTACAATGTGCTGCACATTTTTGTATTTCCAGAATACTGTAGGAAATTAGATCTTTAAAATAATTTACATGACACGTCTTCATTCCTTAAGGGCATCATAAATTGGTTCTGTTGGATTTATTTGAATATGCTTTTTCAGTTCCCTTTTCAGAGTCATCACTGATACAAAATGTGCACTTATCTTTATGACAGATATTTCTATTTCTGCTGTTTAGTATTAATAAAATAATTGTTACTTTATCACATGTCTTCTTATATTGAAATTGAGTAGCCGCATAAAGACATGAATCACTTGTCAAAAAAATTCTCCTAGCAAAGATAAAACACTAAAAAGAAGCTTTGAGAAATACAGATGTGAAGAGTTATAAATGACAAATATATGTTTCCTGTGTAACTTATTTTGTTAAGTTTTAAAATACTATAAAAAGTTTTCTGCACATTTGGCAGATTATTCACATTCCAAAAGTGACTGCATTTTTAAGGGAAAAACACCTTCAAATATTTACTATGCTAAACAAATCTGACAGTAAGGCTCTTTTTTTTCTTTATTAATTTTGTTTTATTAAAAAAAAAAAAAAAATACTATAAAATTCCAGTAACATTTTGCACAAAATCTTTTGTGACAGAAAATTGATTTTAGCACAAAACATTTATTGCAGGTCCTGAAGAGTCATTTTCATATAAGGTGAAGAATTAGAAGGTACATATATGCTGTTTCACCACTGCACATCTCACAAAGGAGTGGTGGGTTGAGGTGATGTCTACTGTTTTTAAGAACAAAAAAGGATTTACATGTGAAAAAAGAAGCATTAACAGCGAAGAGAGGAAATTAACGCATGAAGTGTATAACTTGCCAGTAAATTTAAATGCTTTGATTATTATGACTAATACTAGTGTGAGAAATTTTCCAACCACCACAATGCAAAAGCAGCAATATTGTATAAGAATTTTTACAGCATAGATTTTAACATTTATTCATCTTGATATTCTCCTATTCCCTCTATGGCAGCACAAAATGTTTTCAGTGTACCCCTGGCTGTTTTCTATAGGCTCATTTCTGTTGGATATACCCTCCAGCATCACCTTGTCGCTGTCCCACTTTGACCTCCCCATTGAAACCAGGACCATGTCCATTCCTCCCTTGTACTCTGAGTACCTTCATCCATCATAGGTGTCCATGTGCCATTTTCCCGTTTTCATGTGTATCTTTCATCCAGCGTCCCCTTCCCCCCCAAAAAAAAAGATCCTTTGGAGAACAGAGAACTAAAAGGACAATATGCTATAATTTATGCTACTAGAATCAAATTTCTACTACCTGCACCATACCCATTCCATCAAGAAGGAGGGGGAATGTTGATAGCCTAACTAAAATAAAAATACTTTATCTGAAAAGAGCTAATCTGAATTCTTATACTAAAATATGTATCTTTAAATGCTTTAAAGTAACCAAATAATTACTTAATACACAGTACTCTTTTTCATAACCTGCATATTACTCTACCCCCAAGAATTACCTAAAATATAGTCTGTATTACTATAACTTTTAAGAAAAACTCACTTGATGTCCATTATCTTTATTATTTTTGCATCTAAAATCCAGAGCCACTTAATTCAGCATACAACAAATCTTTGAAGCACAGTGAGGAAACAGAGTAGGAAGGCATTTTATTTAACAGTGGATAATTTTTTTAAAAAAGTTTTATCTTGCTTGTTAAAGTAAGATGAGAAGTTTTCTATTAACTAGGCTGGGAAGCCTTAGGGGCCACTGAAAGCTTTTTAATTGCATATTTAATTAGAAATGTGTTAGAGAGCTGGTGTTCAGCTTTTCTGAAGCTCATGGCTCCTGACAAAATGTCTGCTTTTAAGCCATTTTGTATCTTGAAATGTTTTCTAAAAAGTGGGTTAAACAGAAGCAGCTTTAATTTTTGCTATTTTCACTTCAAAGGGATTTTATTGTTTTATCAATCCTACTGTAAAACCAAGGTGAAATGACATCTTCAAAAGTAAGCATTTTCAGATAAAATAAGACCTCTAGAAGAACAAACTTTAAAGATTCTAACAATTTGTTGTTCTGCCTAGCTCACCAGCAATGGTGGAAGATGAAAGAAGGAAGAGATGCATTATGTCTGGCTACTACAGCTATAGAATTTGCAAAAGCAAACCAGCAGCCAGTTTATCCAGCAGCTAGTGTCTGAGCTGAAGAGAAACAAATTTGTAAATATTTTCTTTATATTCTGGGTAGAACAATGTTGAATGCACTGCTTGCGATTGTCAGGGTTCCCAGCATTTGCTCTAAACCTGGACAAAACATGACAAGTCCAGTATGTCTTTTCCCCAGTACTAAGTCACACTGCTTTTACTGAAAAGTTGTCTGACAGAAGTTTGCCTGAAATTTAGGTTGCTTCAGAAGTGCTAGCTTTCCCTGATGTAATTTAATGGATAAAGGAGGGCAGCCCCAACAAAAGCTGACAGCGCTTCAACTCCCAGCATTGCAGGTATGAATACACATTAGTCATGGTTGGATAAAAATACTTCTGAAACATAGGGTAAACCAGTACAGTAAGCTGCTGATTTTTTAATGAAACATAGTATTTCAGTAAGTATAGTCTTTTAGAGGAAGAATGGAAAGCTTTTAGTTGTTCTACATACAAGCCCTGTTTTCAAGGTAGTTTGCATTAAATAAAATGTTAGAAATACATGGGAATTAGTTAATTAAAAGTATGATTTTGTACACTGAAAAATAAACTTATGCTGAAAGACAACTAAATAATTTACATGTTATATACAGTACAACTAAATAAAGAGAATGTGCAAATGTCTTTTGATACACACAAAAGAGAAATCCACCAAACTTGACATGATATATTAATGGTCACAAAGCTTTATAAGAACATGAAAGTGCTAATGCATTGCTGTCCTCATTTCACTTTCACTCAATAACACAGCTAGAGACTTGAGATTCTCTGGGGTATGTCTACTCAGATAACTTAATCTATGCTTTTCATGACTAGTAAAATACAGCAAGTAATGCCCAGACCTTGTATTAACACCAGAGCTGGAATTTTCCTATTTTCTAGGTGATCAAAATCCATACTTTATGATAGTCCATGTCTTTGATGATAGAACATGGCAAATATATTTGAAGGACAGGAAATAAAGTTTGTTAGAAATAACTTGATTTGAGGAAATAGGCCTGAATACCACCCAGCTATAGCTCTTATGAGACAGTCTCATTTCATTTCTGTCATTTATTATTAATTATCAAACTTATCCAAAATGCAATCCTATTAAAAGTATTTCACTTTACATTTGAATGCTCAAAACTGGTCTTCTGAGAGTAATAATATTTTTAATTATCTCCTCTTCAGCAAATTTATAACTTATTTATTTATTTATTTATAAATGGGGGAGGTCTTTAGTATGTTTTTACACACTAACTCTGACAGTAGAGACTAAATAAATGCTTCAGATTTGGCTATGGAAAAGAGATAACTAACGGAGGTTTGTAGATAAATTCACATGATATCCAGAAGTTACATGTCTACTGGTACTATTAGGTGCAAGAACAGTACTCAAGTTTTTAATCATGATTTATACAATCTGAATTTACAGATTTGACATGGTTTTATGGAATTAGAGTGACTTCATTCATACCTTTGCTTATGGAATCAGAGTTGTATAAGTTCATTCATTGTTCCTACATTCTTAAGATTTAATACAAGTAGCATTGTGTAGAGTTCAGTCTTGTCACTTGCTACCCAAACCTGTAAAACACAGGTGTGAGGTGAGATGAGCTCCATTATCATTAGTATCCCCAGTGATGATCAGTTCTGTTTTTCCGCACCAAAACCAAACAGAGCTGATTGTCTAGTAACTCTGTGTCTGGCATAGACAGAGTCCTGAGGGAAAGCTGACTGGTTGAACCTAAATCCTTCTAAGAAGACATGATACAGCCTATCAAGAAAAATTCTTTGAAGTACTGGCTGATGGCTATGACTGCACCTTCTGCTGAAAGCATCTGCCAATGGAGTTCCAAGGTTATGGACAGTCTTAAATTCTTACTAGATTATTGTTGAACTTGTATGCACAAGTAGCTACAATGGCTGAAAACACCTGAACTCAAAGTGGCCAAGTGCCTCCAAGTGACTAATTTTTTTTCTGTAATATCTTTCCTCTCCAATGTTCCCAGGCAAAGTTAAGCTTCTCTGATATAGCCTGGGTAGGATGACCCTTTTAATTACATATTTCCATATATGGGGATCATTATATACCAGATATTACACAAGGAGAAATTGAAAGAGGGCCCGGGTGATTATGTTTGGCTTGGAGTTTACTGAGAGAGAGAGCAAAGAAAATTATCTTTGTGGTCCTCCACTCTATGGACATCCAGTGCATCTACTGAAAATCCATTTGCAAAAATCCCCAAAGTCTAGTGCAGTATCCACTGAAAAGGCATGTGCAATAAAGTTGAAGCTATCATCTGTCCCTATCCTTTTCATTGAAAGCTATTGTGAATGAGTTATCCTGTAAAATAAAATTCCACTGGGTATTTTGTTGCACCACAACACCTGTTTAAAGAATCAGACTCACTGTCTTTATCTGAAATATTTCTAATCTAGACTGACATTTTAGAGATGAACAATGTAGAATGAGATAGTCGAAAGCACTATGAATAAATTATAATGTTTTACTCATTTCATAATAGTTCTACATTCGTAAGCTTTTTAATAACCAAATTAGTTAACACATCTCCACAAATGTGGAAGTCCACACTTAGTTCATAAAACTTAAAATAAGAAATGTCTTAAATGGAACAGGATTGAAAAGCAGGCTGGATGCTTGCCACACTGGCTTGGACTACTGACATATTTTACCCAGCCCTACAACATGCAGTTTTACCAG
>KL263620.1:0-25797 GCA_000699545.1 Podiceps cristatus
ACCTTGACAATTCTATGATTCTATGATTATATTGCTATTATTGGAAGGAGGACCTCTGAAAACTGGAAAAAAAAAAATGGACTAGCTAGAACAAAAGGATTTCAAGCATCAGCTGCAGGAAGAGCTGGTGATGTACGCTGAATCTAGTGCATCACAATGTAACGAGATTGAGAAGATCCACTGCCTAAAAGGTAATACGATCATAAGACAACAAATACAAAATAAAGTTGTAGGGCACAGGGTCTCCCTTCTCTCAAGGAGGTCACATGAACCTTGCTATATTATTAAGACATTAATATTTGTTATTAAGTTCACAAGTTATAGATAAATTAACCATCTCAATTCAACTAAGTTGATTTCAGTAAGAAATAGCCTGCTGAATGAAGTTCTATCTCCAGAAATTACTTTTTTTCAGCATGCACAGTAAAGTAACCATAACACAGGTCAAACAACAGACATTCAGTCTTCAGTAAGCATCCATTATAAATACTGCATTCTGCCTCCAAAAAAAAAATTTTCCTGCTTGCTATAGGAATGCTGAAAAAGTAGAAACATATGATCTATTTGGAGCAGAAAATACAGTATTAGCTATTAGGGATGATTACACTGTTTGATACAGACTCATTACTGTAATCACTAAGTAGATGGAGAGTAACAATCTACATATCCTGAACTGTCAGTCTACAAAGCTTAGCAAATATATATTTGAAATTTATCACCCAGAGTTTGTAGACTTGCTAAAAATGGTATGATTCCATACCATAATATAAATTGAGGGAAAGAATAGTATCCCCTCCTGAATCCTGAAATTAATGATTCTCATTCATAAAAATGAAGCTGTATGCCAATTTTACCATAAGTATACAATGTATGCCGTACTGTTTTGTTAAGAATAATGTAGACGTTACAGAAAAAATCCTATTTTAAGTGGTACCTTTAATTAAGGGAGCAAAGATTTATTTACCTCAGTTTGTATTATAAGAAGAATTGATTCATATAATTATGGATTTGTAGAACAGAAAAAGGTATTTATCTAAGGCAGCTACAATCCTGCCTCTGAGGTCCAGGGTTAATTCAGTGGGTACGATAAGATGATTAATGAACTTCCTATGTTGGTCCGATGTCTGAAACAGGACTTCATCCTGAACTACTGGCTCAGTGACAAGTGGAAGTTGCCAGCAGTCCTGGAGGGTCGTCACCACAAAGCACAGCCTGTAAATTTTTTTCTTTTTCCTTCTTTTTTCTTCATCCTTTTGAGTTTCTGGAAAACCTCCAGGATTTAGGCTAATACAATTTTAGGTCCAAACATGTGCTGTACTTATAAGAAATGCATTAAAATTGATCCAATGTAGAATTATTTTTGCTAATTTAGATTACAAAGAAGTTTGGCCCCTAGAAAACTGATTTTAAATCTAGAACATATGACAGCTCTGATAACAGTGTAGATCTACTATAAAGGTAAGGGTGGGGGTTTTCTTGTTTGAAGGTAAGTACTGTTTAGAGAAATCAACTTAATTTGGCCTTTCAATTCAAGAGCAGAGGCTGTTTCATTCCCAAAAGAATCTCAGACATTCATTGTGAGATAACTAACCTCTGCCTCTTCAGTAATTAAGTACTACCAGGAAAATACCAATACAACCAAGGATATTGGTTGTTCCCCAGAGACTGTCAGAGACAACCTTATCATAGCAATTGCAACTTCATGTGACTACACTTCCTGTAGCCAAATAACTTAGACAACAATTCAGTATGCTGGTTTTCTGAATTTAGGGAAGTCCCAAAACAATTGCCAATTCAGATTTTCAGCAAATACAGAAAACTGTAGGACTTTCACAGATGCAGATTTTTTGTCTTCCTTAAGCTCCCAGTCAGAATCTCTAACTACCAGAATTTTCACTGCTGAACGTATCCTATATGCCACTGTCTCTGCAACCAAAGGGACAACAGAGCTAAAGAGCTTCAGTGTTCTGTACATCCCACTGCACCAATTAAATAAATATTACATTTTTAGAGGGGAATCACAGAACACAGAAAAAACAAACTCTGCATAAAGGAGACACTATGAAAGTAAGAGTTCTGTTCATACTGTTCAGTGTTTCACAGACCTGAAAGACCATGACGAATAGTTCTCTGCCACCCAGGAAATGCCTGCAGAATAATTAGGTCACTATGAAATTGCAGCCAGTGGCAGACATAACTGAACACTTCGTGAATCAACCCGTAAAACAAGACAGGTTTTTAGTGCAGTTTAGATTTCAATAAACTGAAAGGTTTGTTAGCTTTAATATCTGATACTGAAACCTGTAGTTGTACATAAATTTCTTCATTACACATTTGGTCTTTCTTTCCATGACTACTATCAATTATCATTCTTACCTTCTACAAGTAAGCACTACCTTCTGTGGCCCAACTTTTAATCTGCTATTGCAGTGCAAACTGTATGTTTTAATCTGGAACCTACAGTAAACTGCTACACAATTTCTTGTAAAATTTACTTTTATCAGTTTATTAAAAACCTTAAAATTCTTAAACACTTTAGCACTGCATTCTACCTAAACAGAGATAATAAACTATTTAGAATTAATACTAATTAACAATCTTTAAACAGATGAACTACAAATATGGTAATTTGCATTTTTAACTACGTAGGTTGTTTGGCAGACACTGACAATGCAAAACTGCACATTAGCATGTTTTTCAAAGGAATCACTATTCATACTATTTTATAAAGATTATTTTTGCTTAAAAATATCTTGCTCATCAGTGAAAAGCCAAGTAGAAAAGTTTATGCTAACACTGATGTACTTCAGGTATTAAAAGAGTTCTGGAGAAGGACGGAATGTCTTGGAATCTAAATGTGAAAATCAGGTCTATGTAAGTACTTAAGTCAAAATTTGAAACTTAGACCCTTGTACTCCTCGGGTCTTTTGTCAATGTCAACCTTGTTCACAAATTGTTTATTTGAAGAAGGGATGCTTCCAGAATTCATTTTGTATTATCAGAATAGGAAGTCTGTAAGAATGATGAAAAAAGAAATTCCCTCAAATTACCAATACTCAACTTGCCAGCAAAAGGAAGACATTTCTCACCTATTTCATCTGTTCAACTACAACATGACAGTTAATCAAAATACAAAATTTAACTACTTTATGTACAAAAGACTTAGTCTTTAAAAAACCAAAAGCGAAAACAAACAAAAAGGGCAAACTGGTTAACTGTTTCACAGCTGCTCCATTACATATAAACCTACTTACTAAGCTTAGCCAAGGAAGCTGTATTCCAGGATGCCCACAGAACCAAGAGCGTCAATTGCTTTTCACAAGACTTGGTTTTATTCTAGATATTAAGTGTGTTTCTTTGACAAACACCACTGTTGAAATTTGAGCATTTCTGATGTATAAGTACAAAGAATTACACCAGTGCTTCATATACTTTGCAAAAACTTTCTCAAATATCTTTTACTTACTTTAATTAATTCTATACTTTCTATGGAAGCAATTCCAAAACACTGAAAAGGCGCGTACAAGAGCCCAATTTCACACTTTTAAAAAGGGAAGCAACTATTATTCACTATTATTTTGTCTTATTTTCAGAACTTCCCCCTAAAAGCATGCATATAAAGAAGGTAGCCACCCTGTGAAGATGCTTTCAGGACGTGGGACTGTCAATGAGATTTTAAAAGCAATTAAAAAGCCTGCCTCCTACCTCAGGTATCAGATACAAAGGCAAGACAGCTACACATTAAGCAGCATTTTTCCCATTTCCCTAAAAAAATATGCTATAAATATGTAAAAAGTTTCTTAAATTTAGGTGTTCAGTACCCAACTATAACTCTTATCAAATGACTGGGATCACCTTTCAGGAATTGCCCGATTCAGTGGTTTCTGAGCATATGCTTCTAATAATCGGGGGACCTAATATGCACTGTTAATCTTACACAGTGATATGTAACATGGCCATAGTTACACCTGCTTTTTTCTCTCTACTTAATGGAGAAATTTAAGGTTGTTTCAGGAATCTGCATGTTTTTGCCTATAGACAAGGTAACAGCTGAACACACATCTAATTCTTACCCTTTAAAGGAAATCTACTATGACTTTTATTATAGAGAATATATTTAACTGAACTATATTTGAGGTGCTAGAATGTGCCCAAAGGGCAATGAAGCTGGTGAAGGGTCCAGAGCACAAGTCCTGTGAGGAGGCGCTGAGGGTTGTTCAGCCTGGAGAGAAGGAGGCCCTCTACCACTACCTGAAAGGAGGCTGTAGCGAGGTGGGTGTCAAACTCTTCTCCCAAGTAACAGGCAACAGGATGAGAGGAGAAGGCCTCAAGTTGTACCAAGGGAGGTTTAGATTGGATATTAGGAAACATTTCTTTACTAAAAGGGCTGTCAGGCACTGGAACAGGCTGCCCAGGTAATTGGTTGAGTCACATTCCCTGGAGGATGGATAGATGGGTAGATATGGCACTTCAGGACATGGTTTAACAATGAACTTGAGAGTATTAGGTTAACAGTTGGACTTGATGATCTTAAGGGTCTTTTTCAATCTAAATGAGGCTATGATTCTACATGTTAACATCATTTAATCGGCTACAGCTGCTAACCACAAGCTACTATGGTCTGATTTTCTTGATAAAATACCTTATTACCATCTGGAAGATGTGAAGCGTTTCTCATTCACCATATTAACATGAAGAACCTTTGAACTGTAAGTATTATGCAACATTTTTATGACCAATTCAAAGAGCAACCTCATCAGTGATTACAATACACAATTGGTTTACACAAATTCAAAGGTGTGAAATCTGTTTTCACTAGAAAACCTGATTATAACTGGAATAAACAAAGACTGCTTTGAGTGCTCACACCTTTTCCAGCTAAATTTATTCACTCAATACTAACAACTTACTTATCTCTACGTATCCTGTCATTTTTTTAGCTCATCATGTTTACAATACTAGCACAACCTTTAACTACTCTAACAAAGCCTCATCAACAGTATAAGCATTTAAATAAAAAATATCAAGAAATCAGCATCAAATATACACTAATTTTATTCCACTACATGGCGCATTTCAAAGTGGACAGAAAACTGGAAAGGTAGCATTGAAAGCCTATCCTGTTGCAATCTATTCCCTCTGATATCTTTAATAAGCATATCTGTTTCCCAGTCACCTCATCCCGCCATGGTATACTTCTAATGTGAAGATGTTATGATACCAAAAAAATACACCTCTTCTTTCTTTTACAGATATCTAACAAAAACAACATAATTACTTGCCAATTCATGACCACGATGATTACAGACTCAGAACCTCATTCCCATAAATAGTATTTTCAAAAAGACAAACTATAATTTTGCACAGTATACAAAACTTGAATTTCTTAATAAGACTGAGAAAAATTACAACTTGAAAACAAGAGTATTTCAAACAAATGACAGCTATGGAATTCTTGTTTCTGCACTTAAAAAGTACACATACCTTTTCCTAAATGTGTATTTATACTCATGTATCTAGCTGTTCCTGTAAGGCTCTTGTGTTCTCGATATGGTATGTGCTTCTTTGTTTCTGGATCTATATACTCTTTTGCCAAACCAAAATCTATAATATGAATAACTTGCTGGGTTTTGTTTCCAGGTCGTCCTATTAAGAAGTTCTCAGGTTTTACATCTCTGTATATCAAGTTCTTTGAATGGACATATTCCATACGAGAAATCTTTAACAGAAGGAAAAAAAAAAAAAAAAAGAAAAGACAGAAAATTTAGTTTAAGCTTCAGGTTGCCACATTAAATTTTCTAGAAGCTAAGTATCTTAAATTGACTTTATATTTAGAGGAAATCATCCCTTTTATCACCTTAAAACTAAAAGGCTATTGCTCTTAACAAGGTATCTCCCAGTTTAAGTCAATTAAAATTGTACACATCCCCAAGCAGAGACACCATATAGTGTACTGGAAACTTCTACACTGGACATCGGACATGAATCAGTGTATAACAGAAGTTATCTTCTTTAAAAACAGCTAGCACCAAGTATGTTTTGTGTACATTAAAACTATAACCAGAAGCTATGTCATCAAGCATTGAGCAGCAAAGTTCCATGTAGATCTATTACATATTAAAGGTACAAATGAAAGAAGCACTGACAGTTCACCAATGTGCATATAATCTCCATTCTAGTTAGATCATTTTCTATCAAAATTTATATATTCAGAAAGGAATAGCAAGTATTAAATAAAGATGATCTTTTGCTCTGTGATGATTTGAGCATTTTAAGAAACTAACTTCTCAGCTGTAAATCAGTGGAATAGGTCTGTATGTCTATAGCAGGCCTGTTACCCAATAACAGTTGTGTTTTAACCAGCTATTTTTACCCTTCATGGGGTAAAAAAAATATCACTACCTATTTAGGGAAGTGGAGGTTCAGTATCATTAATGTTTCATAAGGACTTATTTAAAACATATTGTTATCGAGGTAAATATGCAAAGTCTTATTGTTCTTTTTCAATTTCCACTTCCACCACACTCAGATGGGAACCAAATCAGGAAATCTTAAAAAAAGGGGAAAAATTCTTCATTGAATAATTCTGTGCTATTTGAGGATTTTTTGTTTGTTTGTTTACTTGCTTGCTTTCTGAGAATGCCCAGAAAAAATACTTATGCTATTCAGGAGTCTTATCATCCAACTGCTTTTGTGGATTAAAGTTATTCTTACTTCATGAAGACTTTCTTTTTAACTGAGTATGTCAAACTAAAATTTATTTCACATTGTGATTATGAGAAATCAGAAGACACAATAAAACTGCATTTGTGCAATGATTCTTGAAAAATTAGAACAAAGTAAATGAAAGTGACAAAAGAACAATCTTCCTGATAAAACTTTATCACAGGTTCTTTAGAAGCTACCAACACCAATTTAAACCATGGAAAGTGCAAATCTCAAGTGAAATAAGCATTTAATCCATTGAAGACTGACTTAGTTATTCTAATGAACACTCAAATTAACATCTATTCTACTTACCAACTGTATGGCTATCATAAGAACGGTTTTAAGAGAAAATGTCCTACCACACAAGTCAAATAAATCTTCCAGACTAGGTCCAAGTAGTTCTAGCACCATAGCATTATATTTGCCACATGGGCCAAAATAGTAAACCTGAGGTATTCCATCTGTAAAATGAAGATACAAAGTAATTATAAGGGGTTAAATATGATTCATGAATATACCAATAGAATTCCTACCCAATTTAAAGTTGATCTGAAGTTAAAAACACATTTTTCACACAAAAGCAACAATAAAACCTCGTAAAAACTACAGGTAAAAGATACAACAGGAATAATGAAGGCAGTGCTGGTTTCATTAAATATTTGATTAGTGTTACATGTTTGACTTGTGAAAGATTTAAAGCTTTTTATAAAAGCTAAAAATCAAAACCTGTTAGGTTTTGTTAACAGTGAACTGAAGAAAGATTTAAATAAGCCCCTTTTCAATAAAACATGCATGTGATCTAAACTTATAAAATTAAGGCTATGACAAACCTACATTCAGGAATAAAACCACCTTATTATCTATAGAATTAACTCACAAATCCAAGAGAGATTAATGAATCCTCTAGTTTAATAAGACATTAAGTTTTAGATACATCATCAAAATAAATCGTTATAGTCATCACTTGTTAGTATTAATTTTTTTCTACTTAAATTTGCACTGGAAGGCTTTTCCTGTCTTCTCTTCCTCCATTATTTGTTTTCTGTTTAGATAGCACATAAAAGAAAACATTTTTCTTAAACATGAGTTAGTCTATTAAAAATCTAAACACCACAGAGTGGAAGTTTGGGGTTTTCTTAATCTAGATAGTAAAGCACATGGTAGATTAAGATTTATTAATTCAAACTGTATGAAGGAGAGGGATGTTTTTCATGTAATTGTAGGAACAGTTAATAAATGATATTTTTAGAAGTCTCAAAGAGATCCTATGATAAAGATTCACTGATTTCACTTCTGAAGTATCACACCAGACACCACTAAGTTCTTAAATTCTTTCAAAAATTGATGTTCAGAAAGAATCCATTAAACTATTCTTACAGTTATTGCATTAAAATGATTTTGAAGAAAAAGATATTTTAATAAAACACAATTTCACATTTAAAATTCTATACTTACAAACACAAATTTAAGATATGGGGGGGGGGTTGTTTGGGTTTTTAACTTAGGAGATTAAGTTCAGAACAATTAAGTTCAGAACAAAACATACATCACTTCCAACATAATATACTGGAACAAAAATATCCTACTATACGTTCAGGTAACAGTCTCCTAAGTGCTCTGTAAACAGGTATAAAATACATCTAACTAGGAAGGCAAAAGGCAAATTTAGTGTTAAAGCAACACTTATTTTCAAATCTTGCATGAAGTCTAAAATGTGAACTGCCACTCTAGTACATTGTTTCTAAGCCCAACATTTTTCCTGATGCAAAATAAGTGTTATATTCTCCACAACACAAAACATTTGAAAAATACGTTAATTTACTGTTCATAATAACTATAAAAACCAAAGACTGTACAATTGTGTCAAAAAAAAAAAAAAAAATTGTTGAGTTTTCTATGGCAGGGTTCCAGAAACCCTGGCAGGAACACATACTTACAGTACACATTTCCTCAAGCAGCTGGTGATACTGAGGTCATAAATATCTTGAAAACTAGGGCTACAAGTCATATGCATTGCATTGAAAAGATTGCCTTACTATCTAGTCTGTTACTGGAATCATCAAAAATAGTGTCCTGATGAGCACAGCTTAGACTAGCAAAACTATATGTTACCTGAAAAAATTACTTCTGTTCTTTTCCCTGAACACAAGCATAACAAGCATGTCCATGCCAAGGCTTCTCCTGGCACAACAGGAAAAACAGTTAAATATGTTTAACAAATACGTTAAAGCAATCTAAACCTTTAGTAGAGACATAACCAACTTTAAGTTAGCAGTGCACATAAGATCACCCACTTCGTTACAAAGTGCTTCCTCAAAGAATATTTGACAAAATAAATGCAGGGATCAAAAGACTGGAAATGTTCAATATTCTCAAGCACTGCATTTACAAGTATACTAGCAACAATGCCACATTCTATCTCCATGTTCGTATAATTTCATATATACTCATATACTTGTATCAATTCAATGAAGAGCACATATATTCCAAAAACTGATATGAAATATTTTACACTTCTGGACTTCATAGCTTTATATAAGCACCAGCCTTAAGAAGCCAGGGAATTCTGAAGTTTGAAAATAACAGAATTTAAAGCCCTATAATCCAATTCTGCCTTTACCTTTTTTGTACATATCCAGTGTGGGACTATACAATTAAAAATAACTTGGTATCATTGCCTCTATTCATCTTGCACTCCCTCATATGCACAGGATCTCTCCCTCATTTGGCAGAATAAATTTTGTTCACTTAAGGAAACTAATTATTCTGGGGGTTTTTTTGCTCTTCAATATGTATCCTCTGTGTATCATTTACTCTAAATATTCAATACTCTGAAAATGTATTTTTCCTTTCATGTAAGCTTTTTTTATGGTGTCCATTGTCAGAATACTGTACTATGCAAAACTACAAAATTTATTCTCAGAATACCCTAATGAAACACCAGATTTCACCTTCCTTCTTTGCAGATCAAATTTAAGTTTAAAAAAGAAAACATCCTTAACTCTGAGTACAGAGTAACTTTTGAGGTACATAAGTCTCAAGTTCCTCATACCTTACTACAGTGCTACTTACACAAATAGCACAAATTTATAATTATGTCCACGACAACCTGTGTAAAAAAATCCGACCTTACTGTTTTAGCAAAACTAAAAGCAAATGAACGTACCATTTTTTAAGAGCATTTTCACTAATCTCTTTTCCTACAAGTGAGAATAATCAAAACATAATCCCTAAAAATCCAGTTTAACTGTTCACTTTTCTGAAGACTAGAGCTTCCATTTATTTTTAAATATGTATAATCATATGCATATATATATATCAATATACTTAACGTGCATAATTATACCCGTTTCAGAAACACTTCATCAGTAGCAATAAGCTAGTCTTGTGAAGGAACACAAACCACATTGCATGCTACGTCAGAACATGGTACAAGATAGTGTTTTTAATGTTAAAAAGATCCCAAATTATCAGATAATGGATCAGAACAGATATTTGTACACAAAAAGGGATATTATAACTCTAGAATTCAAGTTTTCTGCCTCCACTTTCTGGTATGGTGGAATTACACATGGAAATGTGGATGCATCTGCAGCAGCAAATGAAGTTATCCAACAGATATCCAAACCAAAACAAACCACCTGAGCATATAAAGAGAAAGAAAAGCACTGGGAATTTGGGAGAAAAAGCACCACTTGTAATAGCCTGAGACATAGTCCAAAAATCTGTTCTTATGTTTGCACGTTTAAAGACATTAACTCCAAAATATTCTCAAGAGAAGTTAGTCTCCTCTATTACCACTACATCTGCTCTGTGTCTCTTTATAGCATTTTAAAATATTTAATGCACTTCAAAAATACAGAAGCCAGAAGACTTTTGGGCTTTGCTAGACTTACAGAACTTGTCTCCGTGACTGCATGCTAGTAAAATAAAACATTTGTACAAAGGAATTTGTGACATTGTCAGCTTTGTAGGCAGAGTTGCCAATTTCAGAATTGTGTTTATACAAGATGTCAAAAACACCCTTTAACATTTTATTCCACCACATCATACCAAGAAAGCACCACAGCAGCTTCTGTTAAGTATACATCCAGGGCAGGCAGTTAGTGTTTCAGCTGTGATCAATTTCATTTTATTTAACATGGCAAGAATAATACTTATTCTGCCTACCACACTTGATCTTCTGATTAGATGAAAACTTCAAAATACCCCAGAATTGCGTTTAACAAATTGCTAATAACTTTTTGCAAGGCAGATATGGAGTATTACAGCTAAAAATTCCCTGTGTCTATGAAATCATTTCATATTAACAGTTCAAAGTATTATAAGTTCAGGGGTTTGTTGTGGTTTTTAATCAAAATAGTCTTACTGCTTTTGCTTAAAAACAACCTAACATCATTTTCCAAGCTCAAGAGCGGTGCATCCCCATGAGTAAGAAATCAAGTAAAGGAGGCCAGAGACCTGCATCCTGCAGAGCAAGGAGTTTCTGGCAAAACTCAGATGAAAGAAGGAAGTCTATGGAATGTGGAAAAAGGGACAGGCCACTTGGAAGGAATGTTGTCAGGGTATGCAGGGATGCAATGAGAAAGGCTAAGGTCCACCCAGAATTAAATCTGTTAAGGGGACCTCATCAATGCTTAGCAGTATCTCAAGGGTGGGTGTCAAGAGGATGGGGCCACACTCTTTTCTGTGATGCCTAGCAACAGGACAAGGGGCAATGAGCACAGAAACCCAGTTAAGTTAATAAAGTTAACTTCCTTCCTAGTAGCTGGTGTTTTGGATTTAATATGAGAATATGAGAATAATGTTGATAGCAGTAACTGAAAACATGGGTATGTTAAGTAGTGCTTATACTAAGTCAGTGACTTTTCCAGCTTCCCATGCTCTGCCAGTGAGAAGGGCCACAAGAAGCTGGGAGGGAGCACAGCCAAGACAGGTCAGTTGGGCTCAGCTGTCCCAGCTGTGTCCCCTCCCAACTCCTTGTGCCCCCCCAGCCTCCTCGCTGGTGGGGTGAGGAGCAGAAAAGGCCTTGGCTCTGTGTAAGCGCTGCTCAGCAATAGTGAAAACATCTCTGCATTATTAGCAGTTTTCAACACAAATCCAAAATGTAACACCATACTAGCTATTATGAAGAAAATTAACTATCCCATCCAAACTCGGCACAGAAGTGCTGGGGGGGGGAGGGGTGGAAAAGGGAGAACTTAGATTTATTTTTTTTAATCTAAAATAAGAAACTAAGCTTTCCTAAAATTAAATGTACAGCTTGACACTGGAGCCCTCCCTCACTCAGATGGTTGCGTCACATACAGTACATGCTCAAGAGAGATCCTGGAAGAAAAGTGGGAATGTAGAGATGACGACAGTAGTGTACTTGTTTGTTCATGCGCTTTTTGCTTATTGCAGTTTTCATGTGCCCAGTTAAATGGACTTATGGATTATATTGTCAAGTTTTCACTAAGCTACCCCTTAGAAATTGGACAAATGGCTTAAAACAATTCCAATAAAGAAACCACACACTGAATATGATGCTACTAATGCTAGCATAAGCAAACAAAAAAACAGCAGAGCTGACACTTCTACTCCTTGTACATTATTTTCAAGAATTTCTTGAAAAGCTAACTACAGAAGACTACAACCTTGTGTTTATCAGATCAAGAAAACTGCATTAAGTATTCCATATAAATTATCATGCTGTGATAAAAATTGTGCATCATAAAAATGAAAAATTATCAAAATATCATCATGATCATCAAAATATCAAATAAACTGCACAAATCCTCTAGTTACTCATTTTTTTGATAACTGTATGCAATGCAATCCCTCCAGTATTTTACTAAGTCACACTTATACTTTGCTTTATATTCAGAGAGTAGAAAAAGAAAATAATTTTTGTCTTTTCTCCTGTTTCAAATTTCTTAGCACTGAGTAATGAGTTATTGAATAGAATCACCTCTCTCATCTGTCAAGAGTGATTTATCACTCAAATGTTGTAGTCCACCGAGTTTAGGTACACGATCATAAAATCACAGAATCATAAAACTGACTAGGTTGGAAGATACCTTTAATATCGAGCCCAACCATTAATCTATCACTGCCAAGCCCACCACTAAACCATGTCCCTAAGCACCCCATCTAAATGTCTTTACTTCCAAGGAGCTATTTAAAATACCACCACTTTCCTGGGCAGCCTGTCCCAGTACTTGACAACCCTTTCAGTGAAGAAATGTTTCCTAATATCCAATCTACACCTCCTCTGGCTCAATTTGAGGGCTTCTCTCATCCTATCGACTGTTAATTGGGAGAAGAGACCACCACCCACCCCACTACAACCCCCACTCAGGTAGTTGCAGAGAGTGATAAGGTCTCCCCTCAGCCTCCTTTTCTCCAGACTAAACACCCCCAGCTCCCTCAGCCGCTCCTCACAACACTTGTGCTCCAGACCCTTCACCAGCTTCGTTGCCCTTCTCTGGACACGCTCCAGCACCTCAGTGTCTGTCTTGCAGTGAGGGGCCCAAAACTGAACACAGCACTCGACTGTGTCCTCACCAGTGCCCGGTACAGGGGGACAACCACTTCCCTACTCCTCCTGGCCACGCTGTTTCTGATACAAGCCAGGATGCCATTGGCCTTCTTGGCCACCTGGGCACACTGCTGGCTCATGTTCAGCCAGCTGTCAACCAGCACCCTCGGGTCCTTTTCTCCTGGGCAGCTTCCCAGCCACTTGTCCCCCAGCCTGTAGCGTTGCATGGGGTTGTTGTGACCCAAGTGCAGGACCTGGCACTTGGCCTTGTTGAACCTCATACAATTGGCCTCGGCCCATCGATCCAGCCTGTCCAGATCCCTCTGTAGCACTTTCCTACTCTCGAGCAGATCAACACTCCCACCCAACTTTGCGTCATCTGCAAACTTGCTGAGAGAGCACTCGATCCCCTCGTCCAGGTCATTGATAAGCATATTAAACAGAACTGGCCCCAATACTGAGCTGGGGGAAACACCACTTCTGATTGGCGAGTTGTGTGTCCAGAAAGCTTTCAAAGCTGACAGGTCTGACTTCCTCTATAATGATGACAAGATAAACGCATTATAATAAAGAACCCCACACCAGGGCAGGTGGATGTCCGGAGGAGGCTGTGACCTCACAGGAAACCTATGCTGGAGCAGGCTCCTGGCAGAACCCATGGAGAAAGGATCCCAGACTGGAGCAGGTTTGTGGCAGGAGCTGTGACCCTGAGGAGGGGCCCAGGCTGGAACCATCTGTGCCTGAAGGGCTGCACCCATGGGAGGGACCCACGCTGGGGCAGGCCGTGAAGAACTGCAGCCCAGGGGAAGGACTTATATTAGGTAAGTCCATGGAGGACTGCCTCCCATGGGAGGGACCACACAATGGAGCAGAGGAAGAGTGTGAGGAGTCCTCCTCCTGAGGACGAAGGAGCAACAGAAACAACATGTGATGAATTAACTGCAACCTTCATTCCCCAACCCCCTGTGCTGCTGGGGGGAAGGCAGAGAATTCGGGAGCGAAGTTGAGCCTGGGAAGAAGGGAGGGGGAAGGTGTTTTAAGATCTATTTTTTGTTTTCTCCCTACCCTACTCCAATCTAATTGCCAATAAATTACATTATTTTTTCCTAAAGTTAAGTCTGTTTTGCCCATGACGGTATCTGGTGAATGATCTCTCCCCATCCTTATCTTGACCCACGAGCCTTTCATTATGCTTCCTCTCCCATGTCGAGCTAAGGAGGGGAGTGACAGAGTGGCTTTGGTGCACACCTGATATCCAGCCTACCACACTAGTTCATGACCATTATCCACCTTCGCTGCTACCTTCTTCAAGAACTTCAGCATCAAACCTAATTTAAGCATGAGGCTGCACACTGTGCACTGCAAATATCTAATGCAATATACATAGTGAGTAGCATGAACATAGAACTGTATCTTAAAGCAAAAACTCCAGCCACTTGCTTTAACACCAATACTACATAGTAACCTCAATTATTGCATGTGTGTGTCCTCATTAAAAAAAACAAAAACAAACCCCCACAACTTTATAAACAAGCAGCATAGACTGACTGTCAAAAAAATATATAATACACTGGTCAGTGGCAAGACCATTATACTCAACCTTGTGTTCCCAATCTACCACTAACTAATTGAGCGATATCTTGGCAAAATCTCTGTAAAAGACAATTTACATTTGTAAAGCTATTAAGGAAGTAATCAGCTTTTCAGTTTCTTGTAATATTAGTTTCCTTTTAGAGTTTCCTCTAAGCCAGTCAAGAAATACACCTACTGATGTGATGTGTTATAACTTATTGCTTAGATTGTCTGTTAAATCAGATTCATAAATGTCAGCACAGGATTTCAACTGCAAAACAAGCTGTTCCATATTCAGCTTCCTATACCCCACTGCCTTTTTTTGTAGTTTTAATGTTCACGTGTGGCAATTACTAGACATAAGCAAAATACCCTAAACGAAGGTTTGCAGTTAACAGACATTATCTATGGCACATTCATACGGGTACTCTGTCAAGGATGCAATTCAACAAGTTGCCACAAATACAAGCATTCCCTACTAAAACTACAAAATCTGGCCTAAATCCTCTGAAAATAAGTGCTAACAAAATCCGGGATAGTGTCAGGTGTTTGATTTGAACCAAAAGCAGCATACACAAAACCATGCGTACACAAAACCAAAGTAGCACAGATATAAGGCCATACAGTCTCCATACATGAATGTAGCACTTCATGGCTACTGAAACCATGATCATCCATGCACTGTAAAACTCTGAACATAGAATAAGATACTGTATAAGCAATATGACTTCAGCACTGCTAAAATGCCATGTTGGAGGCATGCACACCACAATACTAAGACTGCACTTCTTATTTACAAATATAAGAATATGTTTGCAAATATAAGAAATGGTAATATAACAGTAAGATTCTTCCATGAAAACAGATGTAATATAACTAGCTATTTACATTACTAAAGCAGAATTAGACATGCATTTTTATTGTAAGCCTTATTAAATCAAACATGCATTTATCTAACATTCACAGTATTCTGTGAACTGTACCACCAAGCCTCCTTCTCAATTATAGCTATTATATTTTCTAGAAAAAACACACTGATTCATCCAAAATCTGTTTGTGATGTCATATTCCACGATTAATACAATTTTTTTTTATACCACCAGGCTTCTTACAGTCAGTAATTACTGCTTTTCAGAAACATTAACATGTGCACCTATAAGTTACATTTAAATTTATGCAGCTGCCATTCTTACCAGACCTCTTGAACTTACTCTAGGGAAAAAAGTTACTTTAAGCACAAATTGAGAAAATTCTGTTCATTTCCTTAAGCCCAATGCTAAAAAGGACTGACATAGAACAAGAAAAACTGCCAGCAACATTCCTTATAATTTTTTGGTGGACTATACTTAAAAAAAATCAATTTGTAATTATCATCATCATCATACATTCACCTTTTCAGCCAAGAGATTCATTATTTGATTCAGTTTAAGTGCTTTTAACAATATATTTTCAAATAAACAGCTTTTTGTTTCTCCTATGTAATAACCCCCATCACAGTAGAACAAAGTAATAAAGCAGGACAGCATAACTAAAAAAACGTTAAAAAACCAACCAAACAAAAAAAAAAAAAAAAAAAACACAACCTCCACAAAAACCAAAGTTTTCCGTTTAAGAGCAAATTCTCAGTTACCTACTCTAGGAGGACAGCTAAAGGCAACATTCGTTCAAAGCTACTAAAAATATTCACTTAGCATTTATACTAAATGACTGTTAGCAAGATATATGGACAGATTATGAAGCAAGACAATTCAAAGACACACACATAAGAAGTCATAAAACATTGTTTACGTATGTCAAAACAAGACTACCCTGAAGCGAGTTACTTGATAACTCTGTAGTCAACATCTAGGCATTTTGTCTTCAACTTTCGTTATTACTGACTGAAACATAATTCACTTGTTTTAGAAATGACATTATTATGCTAAAATTATTGCTAAAATCTGAAGTTCCAGTAAATTATTACTGCTTTAATTAGTGACTGGGAACAACCAATTAATTAATATGCTCGCACATATATTGTATTAGAGTACTCTTGTAAAAATCTTCTTTCTAAACTCACTTCAAACCCTGGTAGCTTTCGTAATTTTTATTCTATAATAACAGCAAGTGCAGAATGGCAATCTCAAAATATTTTTGAAAAACATAGAACAGGATAAGTTATTTTAGACTATTTCTGTAAGATCCATGAACAAGAGTGATCAGTTGTCGCTTTAATTTAGCTACAACTTACTTCTAGCACTACAATCAAGCAGGCTTGTTATTGAGATGCTTCCTCATGATATGGTAGAATATCAATCTAGTAAATAAGTTACAATATACTGATTGACAATCGAATTAAGAAATCATAATAAAGCAATGAAAACTTTGTCTTGGGAACAGTTATAGCAGAGCATAGATGCTGATACACTGTGGTGAAACCATGCTGCATTGCATTTCCTTCCACAGGCCAAAGTGGAACGCAGGGTGGCTATGGCCCAGGGGATGAGCTGGAGGTGATCTCAATAGGAATGTGAAAACCCATTGCCTTCTCCCATAAAAAAGTAGTGGTTTTAGTAGTTCACAGTGAAAGATTTAAAAAAAAAATAAAAAATAAAAAACCACCCACAACACACACCACCCACTCAACCAAAAAACCCAACAACCACCAACACACCAACCACACACCTATCACTATCTTAAATGCAAAAGATAGCTGCCATTTCAGAACCAGTATCTGACTCATGTATCCTATATCCTAAATACAGTTGTATAAAAAAATTGAAAAGGTATCATTCAATACTCAGATCTCTCACACACACTCTTGAGCTGGTCTGAAACTAGACAAAGAACCACATTTTAGTTCCCATAAATATTTTTGTCTTTACCTACAGAAAGAACACTGAACACTCATGTACTGAACTTCTTTCTTGCCCTTCATCCCATCAAACACCTTTTAAACACAGAAAAAGTAAAAAACAAACAGCAATGTCTACCCTACCTGTCAGCATTAAACTGTGCATAATGTACCTTATAACAAAGTGTTCAATCGCAAGCCTTAAGGTACTCTGCACAAAAAAAAAAAAAAAAAGGATAGAAATGCAGAGTATTTCAAGCTGATTTTGCTACTTTCCCAAACCAAAATACAATCAACAATCTGGAGAATCCTAACATGCTCAAAATGCCAAAATAAACATTCCACTGAGCCTGATCACCAAAATGGTGAGCGTACTCCACTCCTCTACAACAGCAGTTGACCATCATGCACAAAGGCTTAGTACTTCCCTGGCTGCAGCTTCTCAAGATTACATAGAGACTTGCTTTTACACTACCAGCATTTACTAGCCAGTAAGCACACAAGTGATCCAGTAACATTTCTGTACCTTCCAAAATCACATCATGCCAGCACTTCTTCAACTACTAACCCAACACTAACTTTTTCATTACCACTGTCCAAGTAATATGATTCTGTTATGTCTAAGGCAGAGTCTTGTGATCTTAAAACTGAAAAATATGTTTTTAGATAGCAACGCAGAACGCATTTACCACACGACTGTTAGTAACAAGCAATTAAAAAGATTCTATGTACAGAATGCAATACTTAGCATTCATTTTACACTGGCCATGACCTTTTAAAATACAGTATCTTTTCCCACAGTACACAAATATGTATCTTATACATGCATTGGCCAATAGTCACCCTGTAAGAAGAGTGTTTGATTGCCAGTTTTAAGAGTGGAAGTGTTAACTAGACTTTAGCTAAAAGAACAGAAGTACAAAAGTTAAGAAAAATAAAAGGCCATTAACAATACTGAGCATCTGTCCTTCTCTGTAATAGTAATACAGCTGTTTCAGAAGTGGGATAATCCATAGCTGAACAGATTTTTGCCTCTTTCAAAAATGACCTCAAATGAAAAAAACTAACAACAGATACCGATTGTTGCTATAGAGATACTATAGTAACAGTCTGTTCTTAGTAAAACAGCAGCATTTCAGAGACAAGCTCTACTAAAACAGGTTAAGCATGAGGAGCCACCTGTTATTCTTTTTTCCACTTATCAGATGGCTAAGTAGAAGAGAGTCCTTATTCACTTGTAAAGACTCCCAAGTCACTATGATTAATGACCCACAGATTTATTAAGAGATGTTAGAAAAAAACTCACACAATAAAAGCTGAATAGTTTTTACGGTCTTCAACACATAACAATACATAACTTCTTTAATAGGTACACACACTCCTTATTGCAAAAGGGAATTGAGCTATACTGTAAACCATACTGCACTATAAAGGTTTTCACCAATCAGGTTTTATATAAAAAAAAAAACACCTCAATTTAAAAAAAATCCTCAGCTTCACTGCTCAGTACTCAAATTAAGCCAGCAGTTATGCTTTTTCCCCCTCGGTCCCTACTAGCAGGACAGCACACTAAATTTAGGTGTAGTTAAATTATGGTCATAGCACATGAAATACATCTACAGCTCATCTTCTTACCATAAGGAGAAAGATGGCGTAAAAGATGAATAGAAAAAATCAATAAAACATACAAAAGTGCTTTCTATTCATTCTAAAAGTCTTAGTGTTAAGAATTGAGCTGTAGCTTTATTTGTAGTACTCCACTTATGATAATGTATCAGTTTTTCTTATCATTTGTACTTGGATATGAAGAAAAAACAAAACCAAACCAAACCACTCTGCATGCTGACTAAACGATCTCAAACTTCATCAGATGCATGCTCACAGATACTGAATGACAAAACTTTGGCAGAAAAGCAACTTCCATAAAAATCTCTATTGGTATATAAAACTTCAATGTAAACTAAGTAAAGATATGACCAAAATAAACCACATCTTTAAGAACTATTTTTATTAAATTTTAGATCCATTGCCGCAAATAATTAAAAATGTTGCAGAACTAGCCCAAAAGTACATAAAGTATTTAAGATATATTGTTCACACTTTCTTCCCAACAAACACCTACATGGTACAGCATATTCACAGACATGTTCATAAAAAGAGTATTTGAGAGTAAAGTTACAGATTATAAGACTTCTTTATGAAGAAATTCTCTCCAAAGAAATACAGTTTTTAAATGTTAATACTTTTACATGCAAGTCAAAAGTACTTTTTATTAAATACAAAGAATGAATACTCTCAGTTGAAAAGTCCTATGTATAAAAACTGCACATCTATCATATTCCATGTCTATTATTCCCTTGTTCTTTCAGGGAGCAGAACTATAAAAGATTCTTCAAATTTTTTCCACTCAAGTATGTCTTCCTTCTTCATGCCATTCAAGAAGCAGAATAATAAAACTCTTATTACAGAAATTTAAAAAAAAAAAAAATCTAAGTAACAAGGTCATTAGAAAAGAAAGAAAAAGATATTATAAGAATAGAGTAAGTAGACTTGTAGTAGACAAATACTGACTGGACATAAGGGAATACCAAGAAAACATACAATTTCAAAATGCTATTCCTTCCACTGAGGGTTCTCACAAGATCAGAAGAAGCAGTAATATGCTCTGTTAAAAAGGGTTAGAAGGTTAGATGATCTGTTGCCCAGTAACATTTTCTTTCCTTGCTTTCAGGAAGATATTTCAGGAAAATAACCTAATTTGCTACCGGAACTATTCATTCACATGTTAACGCCTCTCCCTCCTCCCCTGCCATCCCCAAATAAACTGGGATTTCACAAGGGCTACAGGTATTTTACCCCTTAAGCTTCAAGATGTTTCACTTTAAGCATGAGTCTGTAGCATAACCTGTGGAATTAATAGTTCTTATTTGTGAAAAATGAAGTTTCAATTATAATAGCTCTGCTTACAAAACTAGGATAGGAAATACTATCCCCTTTTCACCAGTTGCTTCTGAAAACATTTTTAGTAGTCACTTGTTCTTAATACACATGTATGCATGTATACATGAGGAGAATAAATGGAAAGGCTATTTAATACAATTAAATGCCAAATAAGCATTCCACACTCAGATATAAAGCTATAAGCCAAATTACAAGTTTTGTGTGAATAAACAAAAACAGCTAAGGAAAAAACTACTTCATCATGATTAAGAAAGCCTGCAAATGTGGATTTTTAGAAGCTTAGAAACCAGAAAGTTCCAGACAACTGGAACTGCTAATACAGTGAGTAATTATTTATTAGAGAAACCTCCCATCTGCTCACAATTACTCTTCAAATTTCTTCCAGCAATAACAGTTATTTTTATACTTCCTACAACAGACTCTTCTGCCACTTCCACAATGAAGATACCCTTCCTTCAATTTACTCTGACAAAAGTACAGCCTATAAAACAACATTATCTAAGATTTTTACTATCTCCTGTTCTATGTAGGAAGGCTTAGCTACTTCCTGAATTTATCATTTGGTCCATCAACTTTTCACCACTCTTTTCCAACTGTTCAAGTAACAAAATTTCTTAAATCTACACTTGACAGTAAACACGTATATCACAAAAAATCAGTAAAGTAAAATCAATTGCCTCAGATTACATGAGTACAGAAATTACGTAATTCTGCAACCTTTTTCCTAAAAGAATCTGAGGTTGCATATTCATGAGTTTGAGGGCCCATTTCCTGCAAAGAGCTGGGAAAAGGCAGAGTGCTGCAGAAAGATCAAGGAATCAAACTTTTTTTAACTTCTAAGATGGGAGTATGAATATACTTTCTTCACGGTAAGGCTTTCCCACAAAAGCCATTAAAATGCATGTCAATTGGAGTGCCTGAGAAAGTCAGACAAGACCCAAAAAGGAGCTTACATGGTTCTACACCTGCTGGGGGAGACTTTCACTTTGGAATAAAAGCAGGTTTCTTCAAAAACAGAGGATGTCTATAACAATGTTCTTCATAAATATTGAAGATAGCTAGTAACTCATCAGTTTTATCTTCTTGTTTTCGTCTCAAACATCTCATCTTTGTGCAAAGAATCAGAGATCATTCTCCCTTACAGTACTTCAGCAAGGCAACAGAGAAAGGGAGAAAGTTGTTGCAACCAACAAAAAGGGTTACATAGACTGATAGCCAAGCAGATTAACTTTCACTTGCCTACATTCTTACATTAAACACAGTCCTTCAATCTCATTCAGTAAATAAAAAAGTAAACAAAGTAAACAAAGTTGTATTTTCCATGCTCTGAGAAGCATTGCCTATTTTCTGCAGTCTGAACTAGTAATTAAAGCTTTATTCCTAGTTCCACTACATAGCTCCTTTGCAATTTAGATAGTCACACCTTGGTTTTCACATCTAGGTACTGTCCCTAACTTGTGGGTTGCCATGTCTCATTAATTAAGCAATTAAGATATCTGCTTTCCTCTTACCAGCTATTTCACAATAGTAGTCTAGTGGATACTGATAATTTACAACTAATTACAAGAAACCCCAGATATTATACTCTCACGACTTTCTCCAATTAGCAAGCATGTAAGAATCAGTATTTTGACTAGACATTCTACAACTTAATTTTCCATCTCTGAACAGGAATAGACAATGTCTTGTCTTGCAAAGAGTTATCTCTAAAGATTCCTGGTTACACTGCATTCATACTACAGCATCAAAAAAAGGTTCTACATGAATTTGAAGTATTGGAAAGTAAGCTTCCCTAGAGAGAGGCTTTAAAGAGCGCAAAGTCTTGAAAGCTACTTAACTAGAGAAATGCCATCCAAACGGTGCATTAATGAATGATCCTGAATTTTTGAAAGTTAAACTAGTATTTTAAAAATATTTAAATTCATCATAACACATACATTCAATGCAACAAAATGAAAGTGGTATGGGCTTGTTAATTTTGTATTCCCCAACTTTCGGAGATGACTTTTCGGCTTCAATAGTATTTTATTGTAGTTTAAGCATAACTTAAATCACTGTTACAAAATTCAAGCTGGCTTTGATAGGCAAAACAAAGAAAAAAAACACACACACCAGTGTGCACATAGAAAACAACTATTATTAGTCCATTTTATACAATGAACAACTACATTAGTAAAAAACCAGAAAAAGTAACTAACTATATGACCTATGAAAAACTATTCTACGAATTAGAGAAATATTTTCAAAGAAAAGATATCTTTTTTTTTATTAGGGTATAACTGATATAGGGAAGATTTGTATTCACTTTCCTCGTTTAAGAAGCTTCAAGTCTTGCTAACTGACCATATACAGTTTTGTGAAAAATATGTGAGAAGATTTAGGTATTGCTCACCTATAAAAGCAAAAGGTACTCTTATGAGGGGGCCATTGTAAGATTATTTCTGGGTGTAAAAGCACCAAGAGGAGTGAAATGAGAAATTCATATCTTAAACTGTATTTGAAGTTAAACTTTTAAAAAAATAAAAAAATATTTAAGAGGCTTAAAACTAGTAAGAAGTAATACATACTGTATCAATGGAAGTGAAGTAAAACTGGGACTGAAGCTATTTAAATATCATAGAGACTTTAAATAAAAATATGTGATTAGCAGATTAGCAGTTTGGTCATTTATAGTGTTTATTCAAAGAGAATCCACTGGGAATACTCTAAGACTGCTTAGTTTAAGGTATACTCACACAAATTCTATGATATTTAAGACTTATTAAATAGTCTTAAGATTTTATAGATACACTTTGAAGTGTAAAACAAAAAAGTCTTATGACACTATAAGATTTTATAAATTGATCCACTGACTTATGGGGTTTTTTCTGCTTTAAGTAACTAGAGAGTCTTTATTAAATAGATTTATACCCCTAAATCAGAAAACTTCTATGAAAAATTGATCCTGGATTACATCACAGTAAAATGCATGACACTGCTTTTTACCTCCAGATCCTAGCTGCTTGTAGAATCTGTATTCCAAATGTAGCTGTGGTGCTCTCGACTTCATTGGCTCCTGATTTAAAAACAAAAACAACATTTAAAACAAAGCCTCTCTGACAAAGCCTAAAAACTAATACACTAACCTACTACCAGCCAAACGAACCCTACTGCTTCTAAGCCACATGGAAAGTTTGACTGTTTCTTCCAAAATGGCTGGTAATTAAGTAACTAAGAAACCTAAACCTCGTCAGGTGAGACGAGAGCATATAGGGATGTTTACATCTTGTATTGCTCCATAGGACTGGGGTCCAACATGCAAACTCAATCACAGATCTACAATGGAATTGGAAAAAACAATTGGTCTCTCCAAAGCATGTGGGTAGTATGTCTTGCAGTTCTTAAAAGGTGGCACTGATATGCAGGTTAATGGATTGAAAAGACCGCCCACACACCTGCTATACATGACAAATGTATCTTTATAAAAAAAATGTTATTGTAGGATCTTGACACAACAATTCCAAATCTTTCTACCAAAGAGTAATATTTTAGCAGAAGTGACATAGCACCATTCTAAACTATATTTCAAACCAAAAAAAAAAATAAAAGTACCAGAGTATATAGTTTAAATCTTTCCCAAGATAATTTATGTAAGTTAATGAAACCTTAGTTCTGTATTCTACATACTAATGTGGCAAGGTCTCATAGAATGAAGTGACATGAGATCAAGCCCAGGAACACACAAGCAGCCTAAACAAAAGCCCTAATTTCATGAGTGTTTTCCTTTGCAAAGTAAATATACTTTATCACAAGATTCTTAAAGTAATTTCCTAAAGCATGTTTGAGAAGATATGCCCAGTTTCCTGTGATATATAACATCTTCCAAAATATGAGTGGTAATCTAGACATTAACTGTGCATTATTCCTACACGAACTGCTCCTACTACAATTGCAGCATGTATTTATTAAGGTCATTAATATAGTTATCAGCAATAACTGATACTGCTGGATGTCAGTATTCAGGAAAAGTTTGGGCAAGGTGCTCATCTCTTTCCTCACATCATCTTCTCCAGCAGATAAATTTGTTAACCTGTGTTGTTTCCCAGTGGCACATGCAGGCCATAGAAACCATGAGCCAATGTGTAATCATGAGAAACTTAATCCTCTTCCTCGACCCATCTCCTTCCAACACTCAAATGTTTCAAATTGCTGCTACTGACCTGTCAGGGTACATTCACACATTTGATTTTTGCCAAGATGCCAAAGGTTGAGGACCAAAAGTAAAAAGGGGCAATCTAAAAGTTTCTATAAAAGAACAAATAGAATCTAATACATGCTTTTTATGCTCCAGAGCATTCATCCTAGCTAAACACCAGAATTCTTTGCAAAGAGGTGAACAAGAACTTCCTAAAACAAAAAGGTGTTGATCCTTCATGAACTAACTGATCCTTACTAAGAAAGACTGAGTCACCAAAAGGTCCTCCTTTCAGTTTATGAGGAGAAAACATGAAATTTATTGTCAAGTATTAGAGACAAAAAACTTAAAACACTTTAAACATGGCCCTAAGCAAATCAATGCAACTATCAGCCTTTAGTACTCAGCGTTCAGAGGTGTAAGTAAATCCATTATGAAGCACATTATTGAAACATTTAACCTTTTTCAAAATGACACAAATCTAGCTACTAGTTTGTCTGCAGTAGTATTATATGAGTCCGTTAGTCATAAAATATACTATTCACTACATAGTCTCTAATAAAAGCTTGCAATTCTGTCTGCTAAGAGAAAAATATTTTAGTCCGTAAAACTGCACGTCTGCTGAATATACTAAGACAAGACACTGGCTTATGGGCATTTTGATTTTGTTCAATTATACAGTTTTGCCTTAATTGATAGTACATTAGCAACTTATTCACCACTCAATGTTGGAAGATGCTCTCATAATAAGGATGAAAAATAGTTTATATGTATTAAATTTATGTAAATAGATTAAAAAATTCTCCTAGGGAAAAGAAACAGCTTGCCATTTCTGTCATACACATCTACACTTTTTCAACTGAATACTGCTTGTTCCAGTCATCAACAGGGAACAATTTTGATAAGCCACCAGAAAGCAAATGTTCTCAAGCATTCAAACAAGTCTACTTGACAACTGTACACCTGCCAAATACTGAGGTTAAATCCTGTCTAGCAGAGACTCAATTAAATACTTTTACTCCCTCCAGT
>KL263621.1:494-42351 GCA_000699545.1 Podiceps cristatus
TCTGTGTAGTATCGCGGGGAAGTCTGGCTCTCGGGTCGTCCGACTGATGCGAATCGAGAGCCCCTGGCGATAATCGCTGCTGGGAAGAACGTGGGCTGTGGTCAGCAGCCGTACCGGGGCAGACAGCGCAGCCCGGTTTCCCATTTCCGACAGCAGTGGATGTCTGCTGAGGGCACTTCCTGGGCCAGGCGTGTGCTCGAAGAACCCTCCATGGATTTTCTTCCATGATCTGGTCCGGCTTTGTATCGAAGAACCTTCCATGGATTTTCTTCCATGATCTGGTCCGGCTGTTTGAACCCTTGCACGCTTCAAGAAAGGACAGCCTCCCGTGCAAGGGATATCACAGCTGAGCTAGGTGTGGCGTGAAGAACCGCCTCTTTGTTTCGAACCTGCTATTTGCTATCTTTATCTGATGCCCACTCATTCTCGTAGTAGATCGCAAACATACCGTTCCCGATTCACTTTCTCTCCGTCACTCATGAATTTACACCGCTCTGTCAGATTCCACCTTCCACTCCTACTCTACTTAGTCATTCCTTAATGTTCTGCGTTTGGGCCAATGAGATCTGGCTTCCAGCATCACTGCAATTTGCCGTTTTAATCATGAACGCTTAATGTTCTGCGTTCGGGCCAATGAGATCTGGCTTCCATCATCACTGCAATTTGCCGTTTTAATCATGAACTATCTTTGCATATAATAACTGTCATGAGTTCAAGGCACTCTTTGAGTGATCCTGGTAAGCCTGTGTAGAAGTGTTGCTTTAAAAGCTAAACTAGTCACAACTCGTATTGAAGGCGGTGGGCGCGCAAGCCGTGTCGGTGGATGTAATGAAGAGAAAATTGCCTTGGGCTTTAAGGCTGCTAAAAGGTAGTTTGGCCCTTCTGCTGGGCAGCAGTGCAGAAGGTGAAGTTTGTGGCAGGTGGCATTGTCCCAAACAAGGAGAATTTTGAAGTCCATGATCTGCTTCTCGCAGTGTTCCCTGAAGTCTGGCACCATGGAGGCACTTCGAGCATTGGTGCAGCAACCTGGGCCTTTCAGTCGTTTCCACGGCTGGTCGAGAGAACTCCCAAAGCCCTTTTGTAGCCCTGGGGCTCTCGCCGCAGTGAATGAGCAAGGGCTTTGGCGTGCAGTCTCCTTCTGCACATTGGCTCTGCTAGGAAAAGTCTTCACTATCTGTTGAATTGCTACCGATCCCAGTTACCAAAAACGCGTCCTCCACAAGTAAGGGGATGTATCTCGCATTTCCTTTTCTCTACATCCAGGAAAGAGATGGGTATAGACGGGTTCTTACTCTAAGGCAAGTTCTGCCTAAATTCTGTGGTTTTCTGATATGATTAACTTGGAATTATGTACAGCTTCATGTAAAGGTAAAAGGAGCGATTACTTTAAAACAGAACAACCAATATAGCATATATTTACTAATAGATATTAGCATTACACTTCACTGTGTGCTTCTATATGTTAGGTATACTGCATGTTTATGGACTGACAAAATATGTATTCTTGCAGAAGCTGGTTTATCTCAAGCAGACAGAAAGTTTGGTGGGTTTTTTTTCCCCCCTGTGTATTTAAGTGAAGTTAACCACATTAAAAAGTATTACCCTTTCTTCATTTTTTTCTTTTATTACATTTAAAATTCAGATAATTTAATTGAGGTATACTCAGTTAATATTACTGGTATTTTATAATTTATTTTCACAGTAAAGTTGTTACACCTTTTTTTTTATTCAGTGCTTTTCTTGAAAAAAATCAGCTGAAGCAAGCAAAAAGGCTTGTTTCTAATATTTCTGAACTGTCCAACAACAGGGAGGCCATGGGCTTCCCAGCACAATAAAATTATTACTTTTGTTTGATTGCTTTTCTGCAAAGCTTTCTAGGTCTTTTCCAGTTCAATATGAAAGGGGTAATATTTTAAAAGCATCTCATTGATGGAGGGTCCAGCAAGAGGGAGAGGAACTAGAACTCCTGCACTGGGAACGAAGCAGAACCTTTGCCTCTTTAACAAAAAAAACCAAACAAAACAAATCAACCAAACAAACAAAAAACTTGTGAGACAAACATCAGCTAGCCAGTTGCGAGAAGTGATTTACATGCTAATCCAGAATATAGAAGACCACAAGTTGAAGTAGCTGTTTAACCTCATGAAGGAAAAGAAGTTGGCCCTTGGCTTAATTTTCAAAGCTGATACAGTATCACAAGATATTCAGGTCAAATAGCAACTTGGAGCAAAACTTAAAAAACAATCAGTTTGTGCCAGATATACTATTAGTTGTTCAAAGCCTTCTAGAAATGGTCTAAATGGATATATAATGAAAAAAAAACCCAAATCAAACCAAACCAGAAAAAAATCTCCACATAAATTAGATTTCCTTTTGTACACCTCTGTATTTCATGCCTTTAAATTCTATTAGGTAATCCTGAAAACTGAGTTTAAGCTCCCAAGAAACTTTGATATTTCTTTACTTTTTAACCCGAAATCTAATTATTAGGCTCATATTCACTCCAGTCTGCTGTCTTTTGACAACTATGACATCTCTGGAAGACAAAAAGTAAGTAATCTTACAATTTATAGTAACTTATTTTGAAGTGCTTATGTTTTAAATGACAAATTATCCCTCAATTGTGTTCCATAAATTTCCAGGAATGTGTCATTTTCCTATTATCTCAAAAAAAGTAATTCTTTTGTATCACAGAAGACTTAAGAGCCTGGCATGACATACTGTCATGACCCCTCTTTTGCTTTTCACTGATTCTCTTTTGTGTGAAGAAGCCTCCCTAAAAATTCTGTATGCTTAAAAACATTTCTGCTTTCATTCTTGAATCATATGTCTCGCAGGAATTCAGAACTGAACTACTTTGCCTGGGTTACAGTACTGTGACTGGATCTGAACTAGTCTGATTTTATGTCTAATCCCAAATCCAAATTATGCCTTTTTCAACATTAAGGCTACTACGTCAGGGAATTATTGGTTCTGGAACCAAATACACCAGGCTTGTGTCTGTAACCTGTTTGTATGACAGTAGTTACCTCTCTACCACCTTACTGTGTTTGTTGTATTGACCCAACATTGATAGTAAATAAAAACATAAGTCAAGTCTGAAGTTTCAGAAGAATAACAGGCTGGGATCTTAAAATGAGATTCTGGGTACGAAAATAAATTGCCAACTATTCACCGAGCCAGAAGTACACATGTTCATACATAATGAATTAGTGTGAAGCAGCTGTAATGAAATAATAACGTAGCACTATACTGAGATGTCTGCATCGCACTAGCAAGATGTCTGCACAACTTTTATGCGAAGCTCCTCACAGGCCACGGGTAGAATATAAATATTACATCAGAAGTTATAACTTAGACATCAATTACCCCTTACAAACCTAAATGCATCGTGATCAGTAGGTCAAATAAAACTCCCAGGCAAACTTTGAAAACAGAAAGAATGAAATAACATCAAAGGGAACCATGGCTGAGGATGAAAGAAATCTTTGTTACAGTGAGACAATCAGGGACTGTTCTCTCATGTCAGCAGTCAGCTTTTGGAAAGTTGGTCAGAACAAATAAATTTTAATACCGCAGGCTGCCGCATATGACAGGAAGTCTAGCAGGTGATGATTAGCATCAATATATAATTTATACACAAGAACAACAACCACCCAGGTTACGGCAGTGAAATGTGCAAAGAATGGTTTGGGGAAGAGCCAAGGCAAAGCATGAATAATACGAAAGTCACTACGCTTGCAAAAACATTGGCAAAAATTTAATTTTAATTTGTGAATGCAAGATGAAGCTTGCAAAGATTTCAGTGCAATGTTCCACAATCTGTGTAGCCAGTGATATCCGTAACCCTGACTGTAAACACGTAAATAATGTTGTGCTTTCTGTAGTAAACAAGCAAGGACTATATAATACTGTCCCTTTTGTGCCTGTTGTGGAGAGGTTAATGTTTATTAAGCATATTGTGATCTCTTGCAAATGCAGCTCATTGCAATATTACTCCTTATGTGCAGCTACAGCTTCTCACTTGAAGTAGACGGTATTACAATCCGTTGGCCCTGAGTCAGTTTAACTCTATTTTGCAGCACGGGCTGACGTGTGCTGATTTCCTGTTGCTTACCCTACACTGCATCTCTAGCACTGTTCTTATGTAAAAAAACCAAAAAACCAAAACCAAAACCCAGTATCATGCTAGCAGAATTTAGACTCTTCCTGAGCGATAGAATTTTACATAGCACCATCTGCAAGTAAGGCGTTGCCTGGTGAGACGCAGGACAGTTTACAGAAGCTTTCGGGATACTCTGCCAGGGAACATACCTGGGCTCGCAGACATCAGGCCCTGGGAAAACGCAGCTGTGACTGAAGGCCGACGCCTGGCTGTGTCCCCGGCTGCGTTAAGGCTGTGTCCCCCTGTCACACACACACCCCCCCACACCCACATCCCCCCCCGCTATCAATCAGCATTGCGTTCCAGGCGTAATGACACGTGGGGAAGGGCCCAGTCTGTATGGAATGGCTTGGGCCAAGCCTACCTAAAAGATAACTTCAAGGTTTTAGGTGAGGTTTGTGGATAACATAAGCACAGATGTCAACTAGAAAATAAGGAGGAATGGAAACATAAGATTTTTTTCCAAACGTGGGAAAAAATGGAAAAAATATTACTGAATATAATGAATGGATATGACACATACGATGCATTTAATGGAGTGAAACCAGAGTATGATAATGCTTATTACATTTTTTCTTTTTAGTTGCATACTCTTACATATATTAAGAATCTTTTTATAGCATGCCCCTACACATTCACACCTCAACATCATTATTGTCTCTGATGTCAAGTGAAAGTATATTTCACTTAATCAAAAGTGCATAAATGGAATTGTAAGATGACTTGAAGGCCAAAATTTGAATTGGAAACAGTTTTCAGATCCATATTGACAAAAGCTCCACTGTGCCTCAGATCTTTTCTATTAAACAGAAAATCTTTCCTTTTATTTCTCAAGACTGTTGATTGCACTATACCTTTTAAACACTATTTTTCTTCTAAGAAATATAGCACCAAGCATGCCAAGGCTGGATACTTAAGAAGCAGAACACGTTGTGCTTGTTGTGTTTACTACCACCTTTTTATATAATTCATTGTGGTGTCTGTGACCAAGTGGTCTAAAAAGATACATGTAAGAGGAAAGATGCTACTAGAAGTTGTAACTTCAATCTACAGATAAAGTTGCAAAAAATGGACACCATTTTGCACAGGTGAGCCCTTCTTCAGGTCTCAGCTAGAGGGCAGCAGTAATTTGGACAAATGCCAGTTTGCTAGCTTTATGCAGGTGCAGACATTTAGTTATTTGTTGAAGTCAAAATTCTCAGTACAGGATTTTCTGTACTGTAGACATTTTGGTGGCTGAAGATGTAAATCCCAAACGATGAGAAGATAGTATTTGGGGCTACCTTCATCAAAGGGGAAACCCTCACATGGCATGCCTACCACCAACATTCATTCCATTGTACGCAGAAGCTGCTGAGCCTAGGCTGTGTTGCACCTCACAAATGGCACAGAGATTATAGGGTGATAAATCGAAATTCTGTGATCGTTTCGAGCCTGGTGGCTACCTATCACTTTGGGTCCTCCAGGTATTCCTTCAGGCATGTTCGTCCACAGAGCGTCAGCAGAGGCAAAAGTGAGCCTTTCATTTCCACTGAATGTGTATTGAAATATCTGTCCTCCACTTCATATGCCCAAGTAAGTAAAAATTTACTTCCTCAATACCAAAACTAGCTCAGGAGATATCTGTATTCCATGTATATTCAAGCTCCTATAAATAATGTTCCCTCGCCCTGAATTTTCGAGCGCTAAGCAGAATCACCAAGCAGATGGGTAAAATTTCAGTACTGCAAATTAAGTGTTTCAGTGTACAGCTAAGGATTGTACGTGCTTTTCTGTTGAAAGCCTTTTTATCTATCCCAGAAGTGCTTTAGCACCCTAGTTAAAAAAAAAAAAAAAAAGGAGCGCGAATATGTATACAGAATTATAAAAATATATTTCAAATAGTATACATATATGCAAATGCTTGGAAGGGAGAAGGAATTGAAGCAGAGCTAAATATTCATTGCTACTGCTCCTCCTCCTCCTGTTTTTAAAATGAAGGAGCTGTAGCTTTCTATTCCACTCCTCACAATAAACAGCTTCAGATACACTGAGGGTGGTGAAGTACTGGAACGGGTTGCCCAGAGAGGTGGTGGATGCCCCATCCCTGGAAACATTCAAGACCAGGTTGGACAGGGCTCTGAGCAACCTGGTCTAGGTAGTTGTGTCCCTGCTCACTGCAGGGGGGTTGGACTAGATGACCGCTAGCGGTCCCTTCCAACCCAGATTCTATGATTCTATGATTCTACACTGACATAGTTTTCTCCATTTTAAAAGCTAGCAGAAAAACCGTGACAGAAATATCACTCAGGAAAAAGCCTTGATTAGTGCCCATTCTGAATGCCTAACAAGGAAAATGAAATATTTTTTCAGAAGGAAAAGAGATACCAAACTGATTCAAATAACAAAATAAATAATCTCAAATATATCATAAGTATTTCCTGGCTATCTATAAGAAGGTCACAAATATTTTCTTAAGAATAAAATCTCATTTCTACTTGCAAACTTCAAGCAGCTGGAAAAGTTAACCATTAATGAAAAAATCAATTCACCTGATTATAAAAGGAAGTATCCATTTTCCTTTAAATCATCTGCAATGCTATAAAAGGTGGGGGCTTAGCCTGGTGAGGGTTAAAACATATATTTTTTTAAAACCAGTAGATCTTCTGTTGGAGTTTAACTGTAAATTGAATGGCATTTAGACAATATTTTTTTATCCTTTTAATATTTGGAGGTTTCTAGAAGAACAGTATTATTGCTTCCACATGAACATGTGTTACCTAAATTTTTAAGGCTTTATCAGGTGTTTTAGAGGCCTTGTTTACCAGGTGGTTGGTTAATCTTAGTAGGTAAAAGAAGATATAGGGAAATCAATTTCACTTGAAAATTGAATTTAAAAAAAAAAAAAATAAAAGCAAGAGAGTGAGTTCATTCCCTTTACTGGAGTTTGTGAATAAGAGCTTTCTGAATGTTGTTTGTTTGGGATGAGGGATAAGTAAAAGCTTTACGTGCAACGTGTGACTCAAAAGTTTGTGCATAATTAGGGGAGGTTGTTATCCCTGTAGGTCAGAAAATAAATCCTGGTGATGCAGAGAGTAAAGGAAGGAGATGATTAATTTTCCGAGTGGTAAGTGCTAATTATCGATTTTTGTTCTGAGTTGATGAAACTGGTTTAGAAGGTTTCTCTTTCTCTAATATGTGGAGGCCTATGGTTCATGTCATGGCTGAGACAGGACAGAGAATCCTATCATGACTTTCTTGCCTGTTGGATTTGGGTATGAGCCCAAATCATTTTCCTGGTAGAAGCGTTTTGGTTTTTTTGATCGATGTCCAAAAATGTGCCTAAGTGAGTAGCAGTGGCTCTCGGGAGCTGCTAAACTCAGGAGGAAGCTCTGTCAGGTGTGTAGCCTGTTATGGTTGTGCTGAGGAAAAACAAGGTCCATTAACATCTATTATTAACTTTTGGTAGTTGTAAGTAAACTTAGCTATTATTTAGCAAGCTGGGTAAATAGGTTAGGAACTGCTTAAGCGGTGTAACAGCTGGATGTTTTGACTCAGCATTTTCCTGCAGACTTCAAGGCGACAGCATTTCCGTACAGATGGATAGGAGTATATTTTTCTTCTCATGTTTTCTGTTTGTTTTTCCTTTCTGAACCAGACTGTGGAGCTGGGGTGGTGTTTTTTTCAAGACCTGGGGGAAGTAAAGCTATCTGGGTTCCAACCGGGCAGACAAAAAGATGACAGAACTCCACGAGAAAACACTTTAGCTCTTTAGCTAACTCTGTGTGTGGTTACTGTGGAGATAACATGCTAATCAACAGGAAACACATGGCTAAACCTATTTCTGTGGAAGTTTTGTGTAAGCCTAGTGTGAACATAACACAATTAATATCTCTGCATTCTGCTAATCCTGCTAAAATTAATATAATTATTTAGGTAAGTTTGTGAAGTGAATGGTTGCCATTGTAAGTTCACACTTCAGGATGTACAGATTTCACATGTAGGTGCTCAGCTGGTGTTTCTGTGAAGCTTGCAGTTCAGGTTGCATTGCACTGCTCTTTTTTAAGGTGAGTACACCTTAACCACTGGATGAAATAGGAACTGATAGAGACTAATTTAGCCAGGGAAGCAGTACCTTGTGTCATTGCAAATTTGCCATGCCAGCTGTAAACGATGAAGAATGCTAATTTCAGAAAAAAAAATGAAACAAAGAGGGTCTTTTAATGAGAGGGTTCAGCAAGGGGAAATAAGCTTTGTAACATTTAGTGGACTTGAGATGAAAGAGCTCAGACAGGAATTTAGCAAAGCAGGTAAGAAGAGCCCTTCTTGCCTAAATCTGGTATTTGCTATTAGTTATCAGTAAATAGTCAAATGAGTTACATTTCAATGTGTTTGTGTGTTAAAATTAGTTCTTTTGGAAGTGGACTGTTTCTTCATAGGTATGTCCCCAGCTGTGATGGAATAATGATGGACTTGATCTTAAAGGTCTTTTCCAACATAAATGATTCTATGTCCCTAACTGTGATGGAACAATAGTTATACTGGAAGGTATAACTTGGCCTCAATATTAAAACATGTTGGTTTTCCTAAAGCAAGCCACTGTAGTGAAAAGCGGTCAGACAAACATGCAGCTGCAGAAGGGCAGAAAAACAGGATGATGAAAAGCAATGCCGGAGAAAGACAATTAGAGGAAGTGTCTTGTTTTAACACGCAATGTCCTCCTGGGCCTCCTGGCAGCTTCTTTTAATAATCCTGAAAAGATTTGGGGACAACCAAGCATAAACAGGGCCATTAAGTCTTCATGTAATTTTAATAGTTAAACAAGAAGTGTTCTCAAGCCCATATTTTAGCGTAAGAAAAACTAAAGAGGCAGCAATTGCTAGTGATTAAAATGCAGTATAAGGCTACAGTTACTAATAGAGAAGCCGCTCTGTGCTGCCCTTGGGTTTTTTCTGTTTGCTACAATATATTGGTCCCTAGAGTTATTTCATGGGAGCAGCTGTTCGCACCCTCCAAAAGGTTATTTGCTTACACTTCTGTAATGCAGGCTGGTTCTCTTTTAGTAAGACAACAGGAAGTTCAGGGCCAGCTTTTGATGTCATTACCCTGAAGCTGAAAACTTTGTTTTCCTTGTTTCCACTTAAGCTACATGTCAGTAGTGGTTGTGTAACGCCCAAGAATCGAGGTCCATTCATGGCATGATGAAACAAACTTTGGAGTAAAAACCATGAAGTAGCTGAAGAAGCAGTTACTACAAAGAGAGAGAAGGAGCCTGGAGTTCAGTTGTTGCTATCTTGTTACTTGTTTCCTGAAAGCAAGTTGCATCTCTCCTAATTTCACTTCTCCAAAATATTTTTTTTTAATTGCATAATTTTATTGGTTGTATTTTTTTTTTTTTTGAGATTTTAGGGACACACTAATGAGTGTTAGATTCTACAAGAATCTAACCATAGAAACAGAGGATGGAAGACTGGTATTCATTGGGAAACTTAGTGTTAGGCGATTTTTCTGTTTTTCATGAAACTTTTGAGTCCACATGAAAGATAGGAATACCAGTGAAGAACTAAGGTTATAAAAAGTGACCACAGATTATCCTTAAATATACAAATAAAATAAATGTAATTAAAAGATTTAGATATTTATGAAACTTACAGGAAAAACAGTCAGTAAAATAGTGACAGAAATGTAGCTATGCCAACAGCACGAAATACCACTACATAAATTAATTAAACCTGAAGTGGCATGCTTTGTGTGCTGCATGCATTACAGTGCGCTATCAAATTAATTCCAGTGGGAGAAAAGCCCCGTGGGATGACTGGTTAGTTGTGATTTATACAATTACTTGAATACCTTCCAACTTCATACTTTTTTGGAAAGATGGAGTGTTCCCAAGCATGCTGCAGGAACAGATTGGCCGATCAGTGTGAAGCAGCTTTTTTAATTCATGTTAACATGGTGGGACAGGATGAAGTAAGGTAAATGAGAGTATGATTTGTAATTAATGCCTAGTTTATAAAGTCTAAAAACAACTTTTAAGTGCCTGTTCCTTGAGACAGGTTAGCAGGAGTCACAACTAAGGTCTTTAAGGCATCTGAAGGGTCATTTTTTTCTACTCCCCCTGGCAAGAGCAGGGGAGGGCAGCAGTGCTGCGTGGGCAATCTGTGACCACCAGCCATGTTCTCCAGGTGCTGCCCAGTCCCATGGACTCTCTGAGTCTCAGGACAACACCCCCTGCCAACACACACACAACTGGTCAGTGGCCTGATAGCTCAGACGCTGGGATTTTGCCGACTAGAGATATTCGAGATAACAGATGTACAGTCTTTGCGGCAGACACTGCCTATTTGGTTCTCTTCTCTTGTAGCGCCTACTGCCACGCAGCCCGCACCGATGGCATGCGGGATACTCGGTGCTTGCCTGTGAGAAGAGGAGCATAACTATGTGAATCTTTCAGTATGTTAGGAAGGAAGAGAATATAAAAACATCTCAAAGTGTGGGGACAAAAAGCAAGCAGAGTTAAAATAGGATGGTTTATTTTCAGTTTCTCTCTTCCTTGCCTTTGTGGGTCATTTAGGCTGTGACATCTGGATCAGAAGTCTTGTGATACAGAAGATATGCTCTGTAGTTATTCCACAACAGACTTGTGTCACTCCCCAAACTGATATTTAGTGCTGCATGGTGCATGATAGATCTGCAAAACTCTACACTTCTGCAGTTTAAACCCAAGCACATCAGAGTGAATTAACTGTCAAATTATTCTTCATTAGGCTTTTTGTAGGTGGAACAATTGTAAGAAATCTAATTCTGTGGTCAAAAGCAAAGGGGAAACAGAGCCCGGTACTCCACCTGAAGGACTATTTGTTACTTTGTCTGAACAATGGTCGATTAGCACAATGGTCTGGATGTGTCCCATGGAGCCTTTCAGCCTCTAATGCAAAATGCCAACATGAATTATTGCTTTGAAAAGTAAGTGTGTGTGAATGAACTTTCTAGCACACTTGCCTCATTTCTGCTTTGCATAATGAACTTTCATAGCTCAACTCCATGCTCATGAATGTTTCTTTTTTTAAAAAAAAAAAAAAACAAAAAAACAAAAAAAAAGTTTTTGAATTAACAATTTTTTTTAATAGACAACTTTTTGTACTTGCCACATCCAAGCCAGGCTGTGCAATCAACAGGAAAGATAAGAAGGTCAAACAGGAAGAGCTGTGTTGGAGTCAGCTTTGAGCAGAGCTGAGGAAGGCTGGGGTCTGTCTGCTCTTCACCAGCATGTTATAGCGAATCAGACTTGGAAAAGGTAGGAGAACTCCTGTCCTCTACATCTGTGTGTCCATCTTTCACTCGTTTAAGTACTTGTGGTCTGTTATTTGACTGTCAGGTTTCTTGTCAATGTGTTAGAATTGCAGCCAGTTAAACAGGGGTGATTTCAGTAGTGTTCAATACTTTTGGCGTGCCAGTAATGAAATGACTGCAAAATATGTGTAGATGTGATCTGTCATGGTTATGAGAACCTGCTGTGAGTTCCTGTGCTGCTCTCTGCTCCCTCTGCCAGGTAATGTTGTGTGAACTGAGCTGCCGCTCGGTTAGAAAAGCATTCCTCCTGCTTCATTCCCCTGCATTAGCAGCTGCAGGCCAAAGTCTGTCAAATCTGGCACTCCAAACGAAGTATTGAGATTCACAGGTGGCTTTTACATTTTCCTAACAGTTATCTGTTTTGCAATTTTCTTTCTTTTTTTTTTTCTTTATTTTTTTTTTTTTTAATAAAGGATCCATAAAGTTTATGCTTATTTTTAATCAGCTATGGAATTGTGGATTTTAGTGTACAATTTTCTGTATTTAAACTTGGAAATTCTGGGATTATGGTGCATACAGAGCTGGATTGTGGGTGGAAAGTATATATCAGTGGTACTGAGGTATGAAGAAAATGAATTGTGAGAGGCTCAAAAATTCTAAAGGAATCTGTTGCATCTTAGAAGCTTGCTAGGGCTTTTTTGTTTGTAGACTGTGATCAATGGTACTGCCTGCAATGTAGTTTACTAAGAAACACTAACCTACAGTTACTTCAGTGATAAAGGAGTTCATCTTCCATTTTTCGAGAGTACTCAGATTCCTAAATCCATTGAACTTGACTACAGTTTTGCTTTACCTTTCTGTGTAATACATACCAGCACTGGAGGGAAAAGAAGTGTTAAGTGTTGCCTATATGGTACATAGTATGGATTTTTTTGAATTCATGCCTGTGACTGATTTTCGTAGAGATCAAGGCTGTGATTTACTCTCTGAGGACAAAGTTTATACTGATCTTGGCAGTAAGATGTTTGTAGCCTAATACAGAAGATGTGAAACAAATGTGACTTGAAACTATGGATAAAAAAATAACAAAATAACTACTCGAACATCAGTTTGGGAAAATGACCTAGGTTAATTCACGGCAGTACTGTTGCAAGACTGAGGTATTGTATAACATGTGGGATGTGCGGGAGATTAAGCAGGGCAGATGATCAAGGGCATGAGTACAGTCAAATGTCTTTTGAATGAAGGCAGGGCAGGCTTCCCTTGCTGCCTTGCCTGGTTCGGAGCCCTGGAGGAAGGCAACACACCGCAGGAGATGAGTGAAAACTTGGGGGCTACCAGAGCTACGTTGTCTCAGGCACAACAGCAGTGGTTAGAAGAGTCTGGAGACTTCAAATTTACAAGAGTTGCTCCTGATTCACAAGGGGCTCAGGTGAGATGAGAAGAGAAACAAGCATTAGCTTGTGCTCGTTTTCTTTGTCTTAGAGATAGGAATTGATAGAAGAGCAACGGCAGTGGCCCCGTACCATCCAGGGGTTCCCAGTATGTAAGAAAAATCCTCTTTGGGTAAATTAATTTTACATTCACCTCTGTAGTCCTTGGCTATTACTCCAGCACTTCTATAACACTCCTGTATGACTGCAAATAATCATTGTCTTGATTTCCACCTCTGAAACTAGAATAATTATCGTTGCTGCTGGTAACTTGAAGCTAGGCTCAGTAAGTTGTCCTGAGCCTTCTGGGGGAAGGTGATGAAATAGAAATATTGTATTGCTTGCAGATTTTAGGCAACTAGTTAAAATATAACCCATTTTAACATACTGGATCCTAACAATACACCTTTAAAGAGAGACAGGACCTGTTCAGTGGATGTTATTAGTTTCCTCCTTCAACCACCTTTAAATGGGAACGAGTTGGTGGGAGAGAGCGTTCCTGTCATCCACAACTCATCTTAAAACAACAAAAGGCAGAGGGGAAAACCCCTCAACCTGCATGCTTAGGGAAATGGAAAATGTCAAGCTATATGTTTTTTCTTCTGGTTATCTGTATTTTGAAAACAGAGGTACAAGCACTCAATGAAAAGGAAGCATCAACGGAGGGAAAATCATGATAATGGAATTGTTCTAATTAACTTCCGGTAGGAAAAAAGCGTCATATTTCCACCTCACGTTCCACGGCTGTTGAATACAGACCTGCCCATCCTGCTGTGCTCTGTGAGAAGGCAAGGGGAAGGTGGGGTGACCTTCTGAGCCCCATAAGCTGGAGAGGTGTTACCCATGGCTCCGTGCGGGGCAGCATGAGCAGTGAGCTCAGGTCATGGGAGGGATAACACGGTGAAGCCTGTAGCAGCCCTGGAGGAGCTGTTGAGCTGTGCAGCATCTGCTCCCTCCTCTCCCACTGCTCACCCCCGTTGCCAGCAGCTGCCTTAGATAGTGAGAATCCCCCGGATTGGTGGGGAGTGCCACCTCTTGCCTGTGTGGCTTTTGAGTAGAGGTTGGCTTCGGTTTGGAAAAATGGGAAGATTGTTAAGTTTTATGGCCAATGTCCTGCACCAAATGTGAATTTCATGGTCAAGCCTCAAAGAGCATGAGATAAAATAATTTTGTCTGAATTATAAATAAAATGCTTTGTCAGTACACATAAACGTAGATTGTAAGAACTTGTTATAGAAGATAAACTTACTGTACAAGGTGAACGTTAGATCGTTAATCTGTTTCTTCATCTTGCATATGTTGCTATCCACAAATGGCTAGCTGCTACTGAGTATGATGGCAAGTCAGCATTATAGGTTTATGAAAAAACTCTAATGATGAGAGTGGCTCAAGCACTGAAGTTTAATATTCTCTAAATCAGTTTTACAGTGGATGAATGTTTTTCTCTGTTTTGGTGCCTCTGAATCTGTTTTAATTTTTAGTGGAATAGTTTGACTGACGAGAAAGCATCAGCGTAATAAATATGGTGATTATACCATGGCATTGCTTGTGTGTTACACTTTTGCTCCTTGTGGTACTTATATGATAGTCAAAGGTGAATAGTAACAGGACAGAGATACGGTGAAAAGTTCTGTGAAATCTTTGTCACCTGGGACCAAATTTGTATCATTTGGGATACATTCAGATGCTAAGGAAACATTCAAAAGGACCTAGGTAGACTAGGAGCCTAGCTACAGGAAAGTTCACTATCTTGTTCTCAGTGCTTATACAGAGCTGCATGAGTTGACATTTGATAGTTAAGGCTAACGTTAAAGATGGGAAAGGAATCTGTAGAGAGCATGACTGTTAAAAATGGTTTTGATATTTTAATTTTCATTCTGTGCATCTTGGAAGAGTCAAGAGAAAACATTGATAAGAACATACCATTTTTGCTTTTCTTTCACTCATTCTGATTTTTTTTTTTCCCTTGGCTTCGGCTATGCAATACTATGAATGAATCTTCTTAAACAGATCATATCCATTTTGATTCATTTAGATGTGCTATTTGCTCTTGCAGCACCATGCTTTATAGGTTTGTTCACAACCCTGTTTATATCTGCTACCCTTACCAACATGCACTGATGCAGAAGACATGAAAATTTAATCAATACCTCTTCTCCAACTCAACCAAATTCTAAGAATTCAAGTCACAGTATATTTGTTTTCCTAAATTTTGTGGAGGATATTTCTGCTTTTAGATAGGAGCTGATGGAAAAATTAATATTCTGAACACTGAATTTTATTTCTGGGATTATGGATAATCCTGATCTAAAAATAACAACTGGATTTGGATTTCTAGAGCACTGTAACTTAAACAGCCACCTTTGGAATTTAATTACCCTTAATATTACAATATTTATGTGCTTATCAATGGGATATACCAATATTTACAAAATATATGCAGAAGAGTGTTTAATTCTTAACTGTGAAAATGAAAATGCATTACATATAATCCTGGTACAGCAGTGAAAAGAATGGTGTTTGCTACTGTCATTACTTTAAGGAAAAGATCAGCTATATAAATGGAAAAGTATATCCCTAGCAAAGTGAGTTTGGTCTCTGGCAGGCCTGTAGTTTCAGTCATTGATAACTAGGTCATCAAGTCTGATAGGCAGTTTTTAAGGGAAGCTACAAGAGGAACAGACCTGGAATCAAAACTACAATGTTAACTAAATATGTTAGTGGAAGTACTCTTTTCTGAGAAAAGGCATCAAAACAACTTGTGTTTGAGTTACTATCTGTGTTTCACAGGTGTATATGGATTTATACACAGAACTTTATATGGAGAATGGTGTTGCTACACCACAGAGCATCTTTTGAAAATCAGCCTCACCACTCTAATAAGCATTTTTTAATAAATGGCAAAATGGGACAATGAAAACATTAAAACAAAGTCCAGCCTAGTGTTTTTGTTTTTTTTTTTTCCATACTTCATTAACTTACATGCTTGTGGTAGATATGGTTATGATTTAATTCTGAGTTGCTCATACCACCTGTATGTATACTTTGTTAATTTTTATAATTTCATAGTGTGCTTCTGTCTATGTATAGCGTACTGCTTATTCAAGTGCTCCAGGGGCTGAGGGCACATAGCTAGGAGCTGTTGCCACTGTTCACATTGGTGCTCAGTTTGCTGAGGTTTAGGGATCTATGACATGAAGCTTGGAGGGTGAGAAGTGTTGGAAGACGTGTGTGTGAAAAAGCAAGTCAGAACAATGTGCTTACCTATTGCACGGTGAACAGAGAAGGGAGAAATTTCCAGACCAGGCTGAAGGCCGATCATAAGGGCATACTAGCTGACTGGGCACGAGTCTGGGGCTTCGGCAGAGCAAAAGTAATATTCCATCAACAGCTTCAGTTTAAACTAATTAAAAAAAAACAAATGAGAGAGGAAATTTCACAGAGATTTTAAGTTTGTCCAGTCATAATGACTGTAGTTTGTTAATAAGTAGAGCTGGAGTAAGCACAGAGGAATTTGGATTAAGTCCAAGTAACAGGACTAAAGCAAAATCTATCCTGTGGCTTCATGAACTCAATTAGAGAGGAATGTGAGAGCCCACTGAGGAAAAGGGTTTAAGTATCAGTCGGGCATGTGCTGGCTACATGAGTAGTGGATCCATTGGTTGATGATCTGGCTGCGCTTTTCTGAAGCTGAAGTAAGAAAGTTGAAGCCCAAGAAATTAGATCACAGGACATCTCAAGTCAGTGAAGCTTGCAACTACTTGAGTTCTACTTCCCTTTCTCTCCCTTTTTCCTGATCATGCCTGCAGCAGTCTTGCTGGCAGACTCAGCCTCTAGCTTCAGTAGATCACTCTTCTGCTTCACTGCAAAGAAATCTTTGGATCCTTGCATGCCAGTCTTCCTGCACTGTGGGTTCTGGCAGAGGATTTGTTCTTTAGCTGAATTCTTAGCTTTCAACCATCCTGCTTGTTTGAATTAAGCATGCAGTACCCATTCCATTCTTGTCGCCTTTAGGAAATGATGCTTTTCCCCTGCATTGCCTCTGTTAATGTGAATGATGCTGTTCCTCAGAGGCTCTGCATTAAAGCTGGCCAAGAATGAATAATTAGCAGTGGGCACAAGTATATTTCACTTCAGGCCTCAGATTGTTGTTATTAGTCAAATCAACTGATGCCACCTATTGCAGGAGCTTTTTCTGGGATGAATTTGGGTGTTACACAACAATTCCTCTGAAAGAAGTCTAAAGCAAATACTTTAATGTATATTACAATTAAAAATAACATCTGCAGGAGAGAGACAGCTCTTGAATATGTGCATGTATTCTGAGATTTTTTTTAATAAATATATTATTGATTTTTTTCCCCTCAGATTGTTAATAATGTTAATTGCATCACTGTGAGCAATTCCAAATTATGGACAGTCCGGCAGTAGCAGGCAGTGCATCTGTGCTCAGCGCTAACACCATCATCCCTAGTCTAGAGGGAAAGCAAGACAGGAACTTGGAGAAGAAAGAAATGGAGCAGGGAAGGTCCAGATCTGGCTGGAAACGTGCGGAGACGAATGCTGCCATCAGTACTGTCAGGGGGGGAGTCAGGATGGGCGTGTTGCAAGAACAAATGGGTAAGATCTTGATCCATATATCCTGGTCAGTCTGCTCTTGACTATTCTTTGTGTTTAAATTATGGTGTTCTTTAAACATTGCTTCCTGTGCACTGGCAGAGAACTGTCACGTGTTTTTCAGCTGAGGATTTTTTTAAATACATCTAAAACTGTTAATGCAACAAAAGAAGCACTTCATTTCCTCCATGGCAATGCTGCATAGACTGGACTGTTAATTGATCTATATTGAAATTCACTTTGGGCAGACAAATGAATTATCCGTTAGCTAAGATAAGATGAGATGAAAATTATCAGAATGCAAGAGTCAGAATACTGAAATATAAATACTTTGTCTAGTACTTTTTGCTGTAATCTCTAAGATTCAGAAGCAAAGATGAGTTAGACTGCATGTTTCTATTTAAATAAAATTCTTAGATTTCTGTTTTTCATCAAAAGATGTAATACTATCTCTATTTTTCTTCAAATGAAAGCATACTTCATGCAGTAAAAACATGCAAGCTGAAAACCCTCTTTGGCTGGAACAGCGCAGCGGCATAGGTGGTTGTCTTTCAAAGCCAGTGGCCAGACTTTCGCTTTATATAGGCCTGAGAGCTTTCTGACCGTGAAAGTACTTCAAGCGATCATGGAAAAACTGTTTCATTTTAAACGTTATGTCCGATGGCTTGGAAAGACAATGACTTCCTGTTCACAACTGCAAGTCTGCTGACATCAAAGAACAGCAGGTACAAGCATCCCAGGGCAGTATAAAGTTTCTCTTCAGCTTGCCAAGAAATATGCAAGTTACCCCATTAATTAGCGATGGGGCATGGAGTTCATGTTCAGGCTTTGAATCTAATGATAGGACTTTAAACAGTCTCAATGTTTAAAATGTATTTATAGAAACTTTTATGCTTTTGCTCAAATTTAATAGCAAACTATTATTTGTAATTAAACTCCCATGAGTAATAAAATAGTTTTTTAAAATAGCTCATAGTTTTTGCTTTCTCCTAAATGTCATAGAAATTAGGTTTAGTTTTGAAATAAAATGTTACCTGCTGGATATTTCTGTCTTGGTGAATACCTTCCAAGGAAAGTCTATATCTGATAATAGTGAAATAATACTAACAGCAAGTTCACATACTAAAAATGTATGGTAATTACTTGTCCTTATCAACTGTTAAATGATGATCAAAGCAAGAGATAACATGTTGTCAAAGTTTTGAAAATTGCTCTGTACTTTCAAGTAAAATAAGAAAAAGTAGAACTACAACTAAGTGTGGCCTTAGAAGTTGTGGGGAACTTAAACTTATAATGTTACTTAAATACAGTCAGCCTACACTGCAGTGAGCTTATTATCAAATTTCTATTTAAAAAGCAAATATCGTTGACTCTAAATTAAAAAAAAATCAATCAAAAACCCCCAACACCCCTGTCAAACACCCAAGCAAAACCCAACAAAAGCCAAAGTGCTTGGGAACTGAAATTTCTAATTCTAGTATACACTAATAATTGGCCTTAAAGATGATGTTTTTACTGCTTAGTGCCTTTTTCTGAAGTAGGAAAATTCCGTGTTTACGTATCCTTATTTATTTGCCTGACTTTGTTTATGTAACATCAACAGATGCACTCGAGGGAAGATGCCGAAGACTTAGAAATTACCATGCCCTACTATATTACAAGTTTTTTCTTAAAAGCAAAGCTGCAGAGGGATATGTCTTAGGATACATGAAAATTGCCTCAGAAGATTTCTTTAATTTTTTAAAGATCTCTCCCACTTTTATTCTTAAAAATATCAAGCCTTGTCTTCACTGATTTTTGCAAGGGAACCTTGAGAAAATGGGATTGGTTGGAGTGGGTGTTTCTTCAGCATAAAAATGTATAATTTCCAAAAGGACTGGAGAAATATGGGCCAAAATATAAAAAAGCAGATTATTATTAATAGAAAATATACTTTATTGTGGTGTTTTTCTAAAAGTTTAAATTGCTTGTTTTTACACTACCCTCTCCCAAGTATTAAACTTGTAACACAGAGAAGGATTATTTCTCTCCGCATATGAATTTGTACAAGACACTCATATCATTGCCAATTTATACCACTGAAGCTTCAGCAGGGGCCACCTTTTAGTACAGGTGCAAGGGAAAAGAAAATGTCTGACCCTTGCTGCCTCCCACTGGGACTTCCGTCTCCTGACGGGGTATCTGTCCACCAGTTCTGTCATCCTGAACCTTCATGTCAAAATGATGAAATCAAGATTTAACTTCCTCCCCAGTAGGAGTGAAATGATCTTCAGATACTTTTTTTGTGGGTTTTGGGAACTATATAGCAGGAAGGGGGGAAAATACAGTTATTTTCTTTTAGTAATTATCCAATGCATCAAACTCTTTGAAAGTGGGGGGTGGGGTGGGGGTTTGTTGGTTTTTTTTGGGTGTGGGTTTTTGTGTGTGGATGGGGGGGGTTGTGCTTTTTTGGTGTTTTTTTGTGGTGTTTGTTTTTTTTTTTTCCCCCTCAGTGTGACTTATATGGACATAGAAAATGCACTTAACTGTCTCTTTCATTTATCATAATAGAGTGTTCTCAAAGTGAAAAATGCACGTATGTCAATTCAAAGACCCTTCCCAGTCAAGCAGAGAATTTTCCAACTGGTAAGACACTGTCTTCCATCATATCTTATAAATATAATGCTTTTTTCATTACTTACTTGGTGATGTCATCCAGAGAAACTTGGACAGGCTGGAGAGGTGGGCCTGCGTGAACCGCATGAGGTTCAACAAAGCCAAGTACAAGGTCCTGCACCTGGGTTGGGGTAACCCCCGGTATCAATACAGGCTGGGGGAGGAAAGGATTGAGAGCAGCCCTGCTGAGAGGGACTTGGGGGTACTGATCGATGAAAAGCTGGACATGAGCCGGCAATGTGCGCTGGCAGCCCAGAAGGCCAATCGTACCCTGGGCTGCATCAAGAGAAGCGTGGCCAGCAGGTCGAGGGAGGGGATTTTGCCCCTCTACTCTGCTCTGGTGAGACCTCACCTGGAATACTGCGTCCAGCTCTGGAGCCTCAGCACAAGAAGGACATGGAGCTGTGGGAGCGGGGCCAGAAGAGGCTACAAGAATGATCCGAGGGCTGGAGCAGCTCTGCTGTGAGGACAGGCTGAGAGAGTTGGGCTTGTTCAGCCTGGAGAAGAGAAGGCTGCGGGGAGACCTGATTGCGGCCTGTCAGTACCTAAAGGGGGCCTATAGGAAAGAGGGGGAGAATCTTTTCAGTAGGGACAGCGGTGACAGGACAAGGGGTGATGGTTTTAAGCTGTAACAGCTTAAAACTGGTTTAGATTAGATGTAAGGAAGAAATTCTTTACAATGAGGGTGGTGAAGCACTGGAATGGGTTGCCCAGAGAGGTGGTGGATGCCCCATCCCTGGAAACATTCAAGCCCAGGTTGGACGGGGCTGTGAGCGACCTGATCTGGGTAATGGTGTCCCTGCTCACTGCAGGGGGGTGGACTAGATGGGCTCTGGGGGTCCCTTCCAACCCAAAGCATTCTTTGATTCTATGATTCTATGTAGTTGTCTCAATTAAAAAATGTATTTGCAGTCATCATTCCTGCAACTTTATAACATACTTCATGTTACCTGTGAAGTGTCCAACTTGTATGTAAGATTTGTTGAGAATTTCTCATAAAAAAGAGAGAAGTAACTTAACTTCAATAAAAGCCAGAAACAATTTATGGACTATATTGTAATGGCCAATAAAAAAATAAAAAAGAAAAGCAGATAAAAAGTTCATGGCTTACATGAAGAATTGAAATCTGTACATAAAATGTCTTATTTTTTAAGTTTGTGGCCTTTCCAAGTCTTAATTTTATTTTTTTTAATGTTGTATTTTCAATGAAGTTGCAATTGAGTTCAGTTCTTCAATAAGCAGGTATGGCAGGCTTCCCTTCTGGAGGGCGCTCAGCCTGCTCTGTGCATCGAGGGTCTAGTCACATTTCCCTTCTCTTGCCTGTGGAGGAAGAGAGAGAACCATCAAAAACCAGTGCTGGGATGCACTTTGCTTTCTGGCTTGACCTAACAAGTCCCATCAGTGGCAGAGAGTCTCCCCCAGGCATGTGGTTATTTGTAGTTAAATTATTTGTGCTTCTGTACCTGTTTGTCTCACTCCATACAGAATTTGGGTTCTTCATAACTGGGAGTATGCATCAGAGCTCAGCAAAGCAGACAGGAAGATTACCATAGGTGCAATGAGGTTTTAGACCATGTTTCACTTCCATAAGGCATTATTAATAATTCTTTTGGCAGAAACAGCCATATTTCAGTTGTTTTAGTTCAATATAATTATTATTTCAGTAATATTAAATTTATATAAGAATTAAATATGTAACTGTAGAAACATAATTTAACTAGGAGTCAATTTGATTATGTAAAACTAATTTAAGTAATAGTCTTCTCTTGTGCCAGTATCTTTTATGGCTTCAGGTAAAATGAAAAGGTCAATGATACTGTTACCTAAGTGATCTAAGTAACATTCAAAGACTTTAGTTTGTGTTCTTTGTACTAACAATTGACTATATGCTTAAACAGAGAAGTCTTGTAATTCAGTAACACTGCTTTATATTTCTGAGCCACCCTTCTTGACCTTGAAGTAATGAGTAATTTCGGCGCAAGTCATCATGAACTTCCTGGAGACATACATAGGAAGCCCTCTGTAAACAGATTAAGAAGCAGCATATTAGACTAGAATGCAAAAATTGTCTTTTACCTGATTAAAAGGTGAAACTCAGAGGAGCTCATATATTTTAGGATGTACAACAATCCCATTTGTTGCTGGAAGCGTGACCTATTTACACACTTGCATTTGGAATTGTTTCTGAGTGGGTATTTTTGACTTATATGTGCCCATCTGGGTATCTGAAAACTTAAGAATATAATTTACTGTTATTGAGTTACATTAACAGACACGCAGAATGAAAGCAGCTTTATCAAAGATCCTCTTCATCGAGCGAAGCTAGCTGAAACTGTAGTTAAAAGCTTCTCAGAAGTAGATGTCAAGACCTGAGAGTGGGTATCTAGCTTCTCGCAGATGTGCTGGGGAAATCATGCAAGTGAGCTTTCAGTTGGACCATTTATCTTGGTTGGTACTGCTCAACTAGCTTAGCTGAGAAACAGCTTTTTCTTTATTCAATTTACAGAAGCCTTCTGAAGTGTGTGTGTAGGGGTGACATGTCAGGTAACCATGAATTTAAGATTAGCCTGAAGAGTTGCTGTAACATGCTGAACTATCTATGGGTTTATGGTTGGGGGCTTTGTTTTGTTTTGTAGATTTGGGTTTTTTTGGTTGGGTTGTTTTGGTTTTGGTGGGGTCTTTTCATTTGCATTTTATTCCAGTATCTGTTTGCCTCAATTCTTAAAATATGCATGGGATATTTGGAAATCTGGGCATGTTCTCAACGTCCGTAGAGCTGTCTAATTTGACAAATTACCAATCTGCTTGCTTTGTTTCCCCCCTCCCCCTCTTCTTTCTTCTCCATCCCCCAGTGTGTCAGTTGCCTCCTGAAATTTCTACAGACTTTCACATCACTCTCCTTTGTATAGCTGTAGCCTTTATTATGCAACTGGAAAAAAAAAATCTTGTATTTCATGCTAGGCTGCTATCTCTACTGGGTAATAAAAATGAAAAAGAAACATGCAGGTCAGTTTTCTCTGTGTGTCTGTCTCTGAAGCTGAAATTATAGTTCTTAATGTGGATTCTATGATTTTGAGGGATTTTCTGGTTTTCCAAAGCTGATTCACAAAACTTGTAGGACAGTAAATGGATATCCTTCTCCAGATATATCCTTGACGTTAACGATGGTAAGACGAAAGAGTGGATGTCCTGATCCCAGACTCCAAAGACAGCTCAGAGGGCAGCTCCGTCTTCTGGAAAATGACAGCAGGGAGGTGGTGGCAGTTTTCAGTGTAAGTCAATTGCTTGGGAACTGATTGAGAATACACTTTGTGCTACTGAAATAATCTGGGAGATATTTGGGTCCCATTTCCATCTACATGCTGTATGCTTGAATTTGAGTGACCAGAGTTTCCCATGACCCAAAACCATCTAGAGACATTAGAAATATTGAACCATTGAAAAAGATTGCAACACCAAATGGATGTAAAATAAATAAACCCAGCTAAATAAGGGATTGAAGGATTTTATTTTAAATACATTCTGCTTTGATTTACATTAAAGGAAATAATGTTTTTCTGACTTTTTTTTTTTTAAAATTTGCCCTCATGTTGACTCATCACTTTAGTTTCCAGTGACTTGGAGTCATTTGCACAGGTTACCCAGGAAGCCCACTGCTAAGCCAAAGAGGAAGTCTGAAAGAGAATCGCATAAATATTGGACTTCCTAGGGCTATATGGCCATAGCCTTAAATAGCACACAAGAGGGTTGGCATACTTTGATTACTGTCTTTAATTTGTTTGTATAGAGGAAACCCATCCTCTACAACTAATGAGGTTTGCTACAAATACAATTTAAAACCTCTTCTTTCTTCTTGATGAAAAAGCTGGATGATACCATCTGACCTCTGGTGTCCCTTTTTTGTCTGAGCCATGTGTTCCAGCCTCCTTCACTAGCAAGCCAAACACCGAAATCTTAATTAGTTCTGGCTTTATGACCATCTTAGGTGCATGTGTTTCTACATGATTTTCCTTTCATGTGTTGTGAACTCTCCATCACCAGCCTTTTTTTGGCTGTGAAAACAGTCTGTACTTCTGCTGCTCTGCTCTGGCTTTTGTTTAGGGGGAGAAGGAGGAAGGGAGAATGGATCAGGAGAAGGAAAACAGCATATAAACAGATGAGATTTGGGGCTTTATTAGAAACAGACTGGGAAAAGGACTTTCAGGGAAGCAAGATTTATAATGATAAGTTTCCTTAGAATGTTGTTTTGATATTCAGCAGTGCATAAAGCCCTTGAGGCTAAGATATTTTAGCATGTGTTGGCAATTTATTAATAGATTTCAGGCTCTTGTTAATATTTAATCTGGTGTAGAAAGGGGCACGCAGAAGATCAAAGCAGTGATGAGGCGTGCCTGTTGGAAGAGGCTTAAGTTGGACTTCTGTTTTCAAAAAGGAATTACCACTTTAATCTGTTCATGTTGTGTGAATTGAAAATATGGAAATTAAATGGAATTCAATTAGATTTTTTAAAAATCATGACATAAATCATAAAAGCAGTGGATCAGCTCCATTCTGCTCAGATTACAAAAATGTTTGAGGGACAATGGATGCTTGCCTGGCTTTCACATTCTTAACAGAGAATATTGGTCACTACACAGACGGAGGTCTGAAGCAGATAGGCCTTTACTTTTACTCAGTGTGGTCACTCCTGAGGTCCTAATTCCTCTGTAAATTAATCTTACAGAAACTGTTGGTATAATAGGCAAGAAAAAAAAAATCAGATTAAAACTTAGCTCACTGTATGTTGTATGGATATCTTAAAGAATAGATATAGGTAAAATCCTGGATGATTTTTTTTTTTTATTGTCCTTAATACATAGCATGTTAGCATAAGTGTTACCTAGTGAGAAGCTGTGCTCAAGTCTAGTATAATTGTAATTAAAATATTGGTTTTGATTTTTTTAGGAGCTCTCTGCTAGACTGCTGTCTATTCATAGTGATCAAGATCTAATAGTGGTGACATTTAAAACTTTCGAAGAAATATGGAAGTTTCTAACCTACCACTCACTGGGTAAGCTCTTCCACCATACAACGGCTCAATATCTTTTTGTTAAATCCCTCTGCACACAACTGCTGACTGACTGGGATCTTGTTGAAAAGGCTTTTGAGATTTTTGTTGAAAAGGATTTTGAGATTCCTGCCTATCCATGGCAGGGGGGTTGGCACTAGATGATCTTCAAGGTCTCTTCCAACCCTAACCATTTTGTGATTCTTTGTGTTAGCTCCGAACAGCAGTAAATAGTGTTCCTGGACTTGGTACCAGTGATAGGGCTGGAAAGACCCCCCCCCCATTCCAAAGAGACCCCACCACTCATTACACACAGTGTAACGACCGCTCTGTGCATTACTATTGAATTTTCCTGTTTCCATCAGACCAATTTTAAATAATGAATTTTATTTTTTATTTCATGTTTGTTATTTACCTGCCATTTTGGATTTTAAAATGCTCATTAGGAAAATACTGTTTCAATCCAATTTTCTCAAGAAAGCACAAGATGAAGTTTCTTCTTAGGCAAGGCTTGGACTAACAGGAAACTGATTCGTCATCTTCCCAACAGCAAAGTAGCACCTTAATCTCCCCACCTTTCCTCTTCATCGTAATTCTTTACATAAAGGATTAACTAATATATTAATGTTGGTGGTTTAAATCATAATCTATTATCTATACTGTGCTAAGTATGATTCACAAATTCAGATCTCCCTGTAACCATTGAATAGCTCTAACTCCTAGTGTAAGGAGTCCCAGTTTCCAAGATCAAGCACTGCCTTCTTCTGATTTACATAATTCTTGTATGAGGTGCTATCTCTGTCCCAAAGAAATTCCAGGAATTTGATAACCAATCATGGCTTCTGCTTACATCAGCACAGCTGAATCAGGTAACAGAAATTTATGAAGAGATTATTTTTTGAGATTATTTCCAGGAATCTGTTAAGTGGTGCTAAGCACCTGTTGCTCAAAGCTTGCTAGTGATTACCTCTTTCAGACTCCAAACCTTTCAATTATAGCTAAACTATGGGGAACCCTCCTAAAGGGAGGACATGGTCTGCTTTTTCAGCAATTAGGCACAGAAAAGCTGTGCATATAGTTTCAGAGTTAAGCATCAAAAGAACCCATAATGCATGTGACTTAATGGGTCCAATTTTGCCAATACTACATAGTAAAATTAGTTATACGTTGTGGGTTAGGCAATAATGGAGTTGTCTGAATGCTTACCCCAGTCTCTGACCTTCTGAAAAGTTGTTTTCTTTTATAATACTGTAAAACTGCAAAGAAAACAAATCGGACTTTTTTTTTTTTTTTTTTTCCCCCCCTAGGTTTTATAAATCATTGCATGGAGAATTTATTCCTAGATCAATCTTTCTGGCTCTGCTCTCAAGAGGAGGAAGAAACAGGCATTGATGTCTGTATAAATGAAAAATCATTAGATTTGATGTACAGAAGCCTGCTAGTACAGGAAGGTAAGGAAGACTACATGCTAAAGCTAAATTTAGAGAAGCATATTTGTTTTAGATCCTAAAAGCAAATATTAAGACCTATTCAAATACTAAATGAGGTTGAAATTTAAATCTATTCACTCCAAATGCACCAGAAAGCAAAGAAAGGAACAAGTGCTGATTTGGTTCAGTGGGATCATAGGGGGATTAAAGAAATTCATGTGCAACCGGTCTGTAAATGGATACCAAAAGGCTTAGGCAGGGAAGTGCGTTCCAACTTGCTTAATAATATTGCAGATCCTGGAGATGTCCAGGAGAGAGATTACAGATAGTTGCCAGGCTCATGTGCTTCTCCTAAATAGCATCACCTGCTGCCACCATCAGAGACAGAATGATAGGCTAGGCGGATCGCTGATTAATGCAACGGGAACGTTTGTGGTGTTCTTTAGGGAATATAGATACACCTATGTCTAGGTAATTTGCCACAAGCTATTGCAGCAGAAGAGGGTTCAACACTTCATCGAACACTGCAGCTCTGCATATTTTTTTTTACTGGAAGAGAAACTAGACAGAAATGTATGTATATCTGACATACAAGAAAATTCTTGCGAAATCTTGGATTTTCAATCTTTAATTGAATGTTACTGATGCTCTTGAAGCCAGTTTTGAAGGCTGTATGACACTAAAACACTACATAAAATGACATCTGCTCTACTGCTTTTTTCTAGGGGCATTTTTTGCTTTATGTCCTGACAATCTGATAAAGAAGATTGTGGCTACAGAAAATGAAATAAACACTTATTTTGGGACTGGGACTTTTACTGAAGATGTAACATGTGGATCTGTGGATGGTGACATGACTGTGCTGTCTAATGCTCCAGAGCCACTGATCCCTTTTCATCAGTAGGTACCTGACTCTACCTACCTATTTCATACGCATCTGTTCACATGTTCACATGTCTGCTTAGACATAGGTGCCTCTAAATGGTAGCTTGTTATGGAACGTCCATCTTCCATTAATACTGAGAACAAATGCTCTATTGCCTCCCATACTACACAACTGAAATTAATCCAGATGCCTTCAGAGCAGCATTTAAAGATGGTTTCCCATCTTGTGAGTTAGATACCCTTTTCTTTCTTTTTTCCTTCTTCCCCGAGTCTGAAATAAAATCAATTAACATTTCTAATAACATAACATGAGAATTTTCATTTTTCAGGATGCTTGGAAATAGGGATAGTAACAGGTAGGATGCTTGGAAATGTGGATGATAACAGGCTAGCAGTGGTTTTGCTCAACACTAAGGAGGTGGATGGCTCCTGTCAATAATACAATTTGTTTCAAGTTCATGTCCAAGTTCATAATTACTAGAAAGCCAAAATCATATCAATGACTTTAGCAGTAGACTCACTTCACGAATCACTAAAAAATCACTTATTCTTGGTTCTCTTAGTAGTTAAAAAGCTGGAATATTTCTCTTGACCTTGGGCATGGAGAAACAGCCTGACTTTCTCAGGTTTGTTTTGCTGACTGAAGAAACGCTTCCTTTACTACCAATATTACTCAAAACATAGCTCTGTCTGAAGAGTATGGACAGTGCTGGAACAGAAAGATAATTATGGGAGGGGTGCATCTGTTTTCAAATTGATTTAAAATAGCATTGTTGTTGTCACAACATTTACTGAATTTTTTATACACTAACTTCAATTTATTTTTCCACTTTCAGATGGTTTCTTAAAGGTTATTCTAATCCTATTGATTTTACATTCAAAACTGAATCTAAATCCATCAGGAAAGTTGGTAAGAAATTTCATTCAAACATCAGCATTAAAAAGTCAAAATTTATCTTATATTTTTGTTAGTACAGACTCTGAAGAGTTGAATAACATTTTTTCCGTTGTATTAGGATGAGAAAACAGCCTTCAAATTTCCATTGCAGTAAAATTAGTGAGAGCATAAGTCTCTGACTAAGTTGAGTTAAGGTCTAATGGCTTATCTCTCCCCTTTTTCCTCCTAAATACTACATTAAATAGATGCACAAAGTATAAAGGGTAATTAAGTTGAGGATGCTTCTGTAGATTTGATGACAAACTTTAAAATAAGAAAATGCACCAATGGAATTACTGTGGATCTTTCACATGTGTATTGCTTTATCTAAAACTGCCATAGAAATAAAACTTATATAGATCATCCTAGGCTAGAGTAAATATGGCTACGTGTCAGTTTTAATACTGTATTGACAAGAATATGACTGCATATTTATCCCATAGGGATTTTATTAGTTGGTTCAAGTGTTTTTACTCTGGCCCAAGTTTAGAGCCCTTTATTAAAAGGGAAAGTAGGGACTTAAAACACTTCTTTTTTGTAGCTTCATGATAGAATTTGCTAGAATTTTGAAAACATTTTAGACTTTGCTTTGTAATGGCTGGAACACGCAGATTTTTATGCTGTTATTTACAAATCTAATTGCTCAAACCAAACTGATCAGGTTTGGATGCTTTAAATCTTGCCACATCAGATGTGCAACTCACGAGTTCTTTTGCTATATATGATCTTCTGCTGAGTTGCTATTCTATTAAGTGTATTTGTATTGTTAAATTACTTTATCTGCACATGTTATTTACCCTCTTATTACACAGCAATGGGATCCTGTCTAGCTGTGATGAATTATGAAAGTATCGTGTTGGAAGAGATTAGTTTCCAGGAAGGGGACAAAATTGAGATCATTGGCTACTTTATTGAATGCATGGAATGGTTTCTTGGAAGACATGTGTTTACTGGCCAAATAGGTTTTGTAAAGACAAATCATGTTAAACTGGAGTTATCTCAAAATGAGTAAGTGATATGCATTTAACTCATAAACAAAAAGAGATTTAGTCTTTGAGCTTTAAAATACTGTTAAACTCAGGGGTTTTTTGTTTGCCTTTTTTTTAAAACTACAATTGTCATAGTATGTATCAGTCAAAACAAATGCAAAGAAATTGGAATATGAAGTCCGCTTAAATGTTGGAAAATACTATCAGGCTGTACTTGAGTTTCTTACCGGGGAAAGGGGTTGCTGTAGTTGTTACATCTGGTTCAGTCTCTATTCTCTGGATCACAAGATCCAAGAAGTTTTACTCTTGCAGAAGATTCTGGTTTTAGGGTCTCAACATCTATGTTAAAGCATCCAAGTTCTAGTTTTGTTAGTACCCTCGATTAGAGGCCTTAATTTGCTTCAAATGGGGCTCCTATTACAAATAGTTACTTACAATGCAGACAGAAACCTGTAAAAAGTGTGCATTTCAGCATGCATTGGCACCACGTAAATAGGTGCTTCGTATTAATACATCTGGACTGTTTGCCTGCTGAAACAAGGAGTTCTTAAATGTTTGCAGGTCCATTTGATGTGTAACTTTAAGCTTATATTAGAAAATCAATACCATTATGTTCTTAAAGATTTGTGCTTTTAATAAATGGTCTCATAAAATGCTATACCATGACACAGGGAGACATAAAACTTACTCTGATATGGCAGAAACTGTTAGCTGCGAGTATAACTACTATAAGTTTGTATGTATGTTTATAAACATGACTCATACTAATTTTGAACACAACAGGACCTGTAATGTAAAGACTGTATTAGTTTCTCTAACAAGCTCCAATTTGACTGATGTGATGAGCTTCTCAAGACAAATCTGCTTTCAGACACCTTCATTGTTGCTCCTTTCTTTGTTAGACCACAAGACCTGGATTTTCTTGAGGCAGAAGAGCTATCTTTTTTTTCAAAAGAAAAAAATTTGAAAGACGTGATAGTTTTGTTGAGACAAACCTCTATCACAGATGTTTGCTCTGTGTACAGAATAGGTAAGTATGAGTTTTACTCCTTTTTACTGCACAAGATACGTGTGTAGTTCCTATATCCCTGTTCTAATGGATTTTTATTTCTTCCATTTCAATGAGATTCCAGCCTTTACACCTACTTTAGAAGAGCTTGGTATTCAGTTTGACCATAGATAAGGCATGGAAAAATCCTTTATATCATCTTGGCTACTTTCCTGCTGAAAAATGATTTAAAAAATTCTTGTGTCCTTTTTTTTTTTTTTTTTTTTTTTTTTTTTTTTTTTTTTTTGAGTGAATTAAACAGCAGGGTTTTAAAAAAAAATCTGTTATTGAGCTGAACAGATCCTCAAGCTCTCAAATGCTAGAGTGCTGCATTATAAAAGGCAGTATGTTCACCCAAATACTGCTGGCTTTTCATTCATCTTAAGGAAGGTGGCATAATAGTTATTGACACCTAATGCAATCACACACCACTTCATGCTTGATTTAACTTTCAAAGGTATAGAAGGAAGCAAAATCTATTCATACAAAGAAGAAAAATATACTTTTAGCTACATCATCTCTGATAGAGCTGTTATTTCTCTAAATGCTCATGCTTTACATAAACCAATCGGGATAATTGGGGTTTCACCTTTACAGACTTAGTGTAAGATAGTGTAATATAATTGTCTTGCTGAACTGAACAGGATCAGCAATTTCTTATCTCACCGCAGGCTGTTCTGTGGCGATGCGTGCTCTTGTCAAATATCAAACAAATTTTTATCTGTTATTGCCATCCTAGGAGACAGGCCCATAGGCTCCGATTTGAAAGGAGCCAGGTGCACTGGTTTAATTCTGCAAATTGGTGTGTGAACAACTAAGGCATGTCAGACCTGAGTTGCGAAATACAACTCATGTCAATGTGCAGAATGACTCCACATCTCACTTTCCTCACTCAACTGAAAAGCCTGAGAACAAAAGCTCTGACCTCTGTCAGGTACCAAAACAATCTCACGGGCTCAATGGACATACTATTTTTGCCCGTTGCGCATTTTCACCATATCTCATCTCCTCCCTAATCTTTACAGGTGCCAACTTCTTTTCACGTCTTCCACAGCTAATAGTACTTTCTTTACCACTTTTTTCTCTTAAACTGCACAATTGATCAATATTACTTGACTTACCCAGAGCAAGTGTTTTCAATATTCACTTGATGTTTTGTTTTGTGATCTGAGTAAAGGGGTTTTTGATTCCTTCCATCTACATTAATCTAATGAGAAGTATTTACTTAGAGCACTTCCCCAATTAGATAATCAGAGCATTAAATTAAAACTATTGTAAACATCTGTCGAATTTGTCCACCAAAGTCAGAAAAGCATTTATAGAAAGGAGATCTGGAAGGAAACAGTGAGAGATCATTCTTAAAGGCTAGTAAAATAACTTTCCATCAGCTTAAATAGACACAGTTCTGTGAGCCTCTGCTTTTAGATACGTCCTTCATACACTTGGTACCACTTCTACTGCACCTAGTGTATGAAAGACAGGGAATATAATCCTGAAATGCAGGGCAACAACTGAAGCACCTTCAGAAAGATCTACTACACAAAACAGTAATTCTTAAATGTTCTACAGATGTGATAATGTTAAACATTTAAAACTAGATTTATAGTAGTACTGTCTACAGAATTTAAAGACTCATCTTTTTAAAAGAAAACATAGATATAGGGCTTTGTCATCTGCACACTATTGGAATGGCTACAAAATCTGACACAAACTACCCTAAATAATTATTCTCCTACCCCACCTTAGGAGTGACATTAAAATTTATTTCAGTAATATTTAGGGCTTTTTATTACCTCATTTTAGGGGCAGGTTGGGGCACATGATTGTATCTACACTGCCCACTTGTATTTTAATGCAGCAGTGATGCATCCCACATGCAGAAGTTTGGCTTTGATTGTGGTATATGCAGATGTCCCCCCACCTTACTGAGCAGTGGAAGGTGCATGATGATAACCACATAGAAAGCAGTGAGTTGTGTCAGCAGGAGGGTAAGTCCCTAGTATCTGTTAGCTTTGGGTTAGACTTAGAAATTTCTTCTCTTCTAAATTTCTGGAGCACATCCAATTCTTCTGACAAAGTATTCTGAACTAAAGAAGAGCCTTATTTTAGGATATTTAAAACTGAAAAAGAACTAGGATACCATAACTAACATGACTTTTTTCTTTCTCACAGACCAGTTAGAAGAACCAGAATTTCAGAAAGCTTATGGATGTGGTAATACTTCATATGCATACAGCTTTTACATAAAATTACTGTGACTTCTGATACTTTGGGTATCTTTGCCAGCTTTTCTTTCCAATGTCTCTTCACATTCTAACTATCTTTTCTTCTTGTTTGCTCTCCTAGGTTTTGCTGTAACCCCTTCTCACTAGGTTTTGCTGTAAGACATTGTGGGTTTTCACTGATATCAGATGTCTGTCTTGGACCTTGCTATCGGATTGCAAACTGTATGCTTAACATGTAACTGTATGTTATTTTTACTGCTGTGACACAGGCACATGCACCACCCTCTGACCTACCTCCCTGTTGTTTAACGGGGAAAAATACTGTTTATGGGGCACCTGGCAAGTGCTGACTTTGAATTCCAGCAGATTTTGTCTGCTAGAAAACATCATCCCATAAATATATTTCCCAAAGGAGATATTTTGATGAGGATGCAGAATTATTTCCCTTTGGTGTTTGGTTGCTAAGCTGTCACTATCATTACTTGTATTGTACTACATTTTTATAAATACCAATTTTTATATTTATGAATCTGCTGAATCTCATTCAGAAATGAGATTTTAAGAAAAAAAACAAAACAACCCAACCTGAGCTCTAAATCTACAACTTCAATAAGCTCCTGTTGATATACAGCTGTAAGCTTTGCACTGTGACTGCAAACTGCAGCCCTAGGCCCTGCCCTATTACCTTGGCTGGATAATAGGGGGAGGACTAAAGAAATAATGGCATGCTGTCTTTTTTATATTTGTAAGATATTCAACAGTGTCAGTACTAGGAGATTTTAGATCAATGTCCACATCAATCACCACAAACTTGGTAATTTTGAGAAAGTTAGTCTGTGCCAGCAGGGAATCAGGGTTGGTATTTGATTGAAAGAAGAAATCTTGTTACATGTTACACAGGCATGGCTGGCCACACAGAGGTAACGTGGACAGGACCTTTGCAGCACTCTCGTGAGACTCCAACTCAAATAGCTCACTCTTACTCATCCCACCTTGCTAAGCTGCCTCAGCTTTCTATCAGGACATAGGCATACCCTTACTCAATTTGCATGATCACATTCACAGTTCCCTCAGAGCTTAACTCCATCCAGTATCCATGCTCTGACCTTGGGCCCTTCATAAAGCATTCAGTTCAGACCTTGGGTCTTTCCAGATTCTGGTTTTCTGCTTACCAGCTAGTCTGAATTATAATTCAGTGGCAGATCTCTCTCACTCATATACTCGCAGAGAGCAGAGAATATTATACTCAGAGTATACTTTTTGAGTGTACACTCAGACTCAAACCAGTTTGCATTAAGGTTGTACTTCAGCTGGTTTAGTGCTGGGGCAGGCACGGGGCCTGGCTAGGCAAGTGTACTGATCAGCAACCTGCTTACAAGTAGCAAATCCTGTTTATCCCCACTCCTCCAGTCTCCCACACTTGTTCCTTCCTGATCCGTCTTGATCTCTCTCTTTGTCCACCTTTGGCTTGTCTCCTAGACATACTGTTAAGAAAGTGCACTATGTTTACATAATGTTTTCCTAACAGCATCTTCTACTGATGTTTTGTTGGTCTATCAAAGATCTTTGTGTGCATGCATACACGAAGTTGTGATGTGTAATTTATTTTTGAATTTCAGAAATTCCATGTTCACATTCTAGCACAGGATCCACTAGCAAGAATGGCAAGATAGAAGAATTCCTGAAGAACCTCAAGAATTTGGAGGCCACCCGGGCAGAAGAGATGACTACTGAAGGAAAGGATTCTGCTAGCTCTCCAAATACAGAAATCTTTCCTCCACCTGAAGGACCTTGCTTCCACGTATGTCAAGATGATGTTCAAGCATCTGACATCTTTGAGTCATTGTTACTCTTCTTAAATAGGAAAGAGTATGACAGAAACTTCAAAAACCTGTATGATTTCTCTTATCCATTTATCAATAGCATGTTTTATGGGTTTTCAGAAGAGGAACAACTGGTTAGCTTTTTTAGACTAGCAAGGGAAGCAGCAAAGAAAGCAGGTATGTCCTGGGCACTAGCGAGGCTATGTTTTCTCTTAGGCAGACTCAGTGTTAAAAAGCTGAAGTTTTCCCAAGCTCGAGTGTATTTTGAGGAAGCATTGGGAGCAGTAGCTGGAGGGTTTAGTGATTTGTACTTTGTAACTGCTCTTTATACGAATCTAACAGTTATCTACTTGACACAGAAGAACAAAGAAAAATGTGCTCATGTTTTTGACAAGGCTACATCTCTTCTCATGGGAATTCCCAACTACATTTGCAGTGCTGACCTGGAGTCAGATATTCTAAAGTACGCTCTGAAGAGGACAATTTTGAGCCAGAACAAACATGCAGAGGCAAGGGCATGCTTTCTACTGGCAAAACATTACAGTGCACGCAAACAGTATGAAGAGGCACTTCCGTTCTTGGAAAGGTTTCAACTGTTGCTTAATGACTTGGGTTTACAAAACGACTTATCAAACAACTCTTATTTCAAACTAGCGGAGTCCTACAATGAGAAGTGTTTGCCACACATTGTATTAAGTTGCATAAAGGTTGCCTCTTCCCAGAGCTCCAGTACTTTAATGGATTCCTTGAAACGGATTGATTTAGTCATCAAAAATGCTCCAAAGCTCTCCGGCCTGAGAAAACTCAGACAGATACTCCCAGCCCAAATTGCACCTTACCTCATACAAGCGCTTTCCTCTGTGTTTACTAATGAGCAGCAAGGACTACGCAGCACTATCTATCTTAGCTTAGCAAAACTGTATAGCCACCACAAAAGGTATGGAAAAGCCATTGTTTACATGATGAAAGCACTGGACACTGATGTTTCTGCTAAGCCAGAGGAAACTATTAGCTATTTGGTTTCACTTGCTTGGTTATACATTCTTTACAGGCAATATGATGTGGCTTTAGCCATTTTAAATGCTGTTGTAGACTCTTCATGGAGCAATCCTCAGCAACTAGGCATCGCTTATAATATGCTTGCTATTGCTTTGAAAAGAACAAACAATACAAAAGAAGCTGCTGAGAGCTACTACAAAGCACTGCGTCTTTCAGAAGAGGCCAATATGACCCATAACCAAGCTATAGCCTTGGCTAATTTTGGGACACTCTGCCTACACGCAGCAGCCAGCAACCTGGCAGAACATTATTATATCCGGGCAGTGAAGCTCTTCTCCAAACTTCCGAGTATGGACTGTGGCCGAGACTTTATCCACGTCCTCCTTCAGTTGGGATGTTACTATGTTGGTGGAACTCAAAGAGAAAAAGGAAGGTTCTATTATGAATGGGGTTTTTTAGTTGCAATGGAGATAAGTCACCTGGAAAGTAAGTACAACTTTTTTTCTCTCAAAGTTACAAAATGTACCCTGTTTGGGAATGTTTTTTATATAGGTATGTTATAGTTCCTTAAACAATATTATATCCAGTTATGTGATAGCTATTGAAGTGATTGAAATCTTTGTTCTGTCCCATAACGGTAGAGAAATAAATACATGTTGGCTTGCTGTTTTGGTGGTACTTATGTTTGTCAGAAATGAAATGTTAAGAAAAAAACTAAATAAATGAATTGATAAAACGCCTAGAGATTTCTATGTTCAATATTTCCAATAGTTATATCATTGCTAGTACAAACAACACTAAACTCGAGTTTAAAGGTGCAAAACCAATCAGTAATCTGGATTACTTTTGCATAAAATAATTTGTAATTAGAAGGCCCATGCTTTATTTATTCTTTCTACCATGATTAAGGCAGCTTATACAGATAAGGTGACTGTTTTATATTATTTTGAAGATCAAGTTTGTAGTAACCTCTTCGTTAACTTTGGGAGTGAAGAAACTGGCAGTGGAATCTTCTTGTTATGACTTCTATATTGTTGTTCATTCACTGTGCTGAATTTGTGAAGCTGTAAGAATGAATTATTTTAAAACTAATTTAACTTTCATTTTGAAAGAGAGATTCATGTTAGTATTTCCAATCTATTCTCCTAGGTCAACTACAAGCAATTGAACTGCTGTGTCAGTTCTACAGTACAGTTGTTCCCAATGAGGCTCAGTGTGTCATCTACAATGAATATCAACTATCCTTAGCTAGAAAGATGTCCAATAAAGTTCTGGAGGGACAAATTCTGGAAACCATTAGTCAGCTCTATTTGTCTTTAGGAACAGAAAGGTAAGATATGCTGAATGACTTTGCTTTCCTTCTGACTGTAACTTTTTTGCCATGCTAAAGGCTCTCAAATTTTGCAACAGCTGAATATGACTGATTTTTTTTTTCACTCGACTTTGCCAATACACTTTATTAGAATGGAAGGGTCTAGTGCTAGTGGAGACTTGTGTTGTTTGGTTTTGGTTTTTTTTTTAAGTAACTATCATCTCTTAAGAGAGACAAGATGATTAGCAGGGATTAGCACCACTTCAAGAGCCAAATTATTTTAAAAATGCATGTAAATATGTTTAAAAAGTATTGTATGTTATGCAACTCTTGATGACTGCTATATCTCTAGGATTATTGCTGGCAGGTGACTTGTTTGCAATGATGGATTATTACAAGACAATTTTTCTGCTAGAAACCAAATGGAATGTTCCAAACAGGTCAGATGGAAAATTGTCTCTGTGTTTCTCTTTGAGGAGCTTTGTTTGTTTGTTTTTTCAAAACTTACATACACACAAAGACTACGTGCAAAACTGCATAGTGTCAGTCTCCAGCAGTTTCTATACTGCTCGTATTTTCAGAACACAATTTTTTTTTATTAACTTTATTGAAAAAACAGGTTGCACAAGTGAATTTATAGTAACTAATGAGTGCTGGGAAAACTTGTAGGTTTCTCTAGATAATTTTTAAAGCGTTGTTTAAGGAAGGTTTGTGTGATTTTTTTTTTTTTATTTTTTTTTTTTTTTTTCTTTCTTACCGCATCTCACTTCAGGGAGTCACTTTAGATTCAGGTATTTTCAAGCACACCTCAGCAAGCATGGAAAAAATATCCTCAGTTGTGGAAAAAGTAGATGTTTATTTTAGCTTTAAGTGGCTGCAGCCCAAGGATCTAACTTTCCTGTGTGTCACCTAATTTATTTTGCTTTTTCACTGCTGTTTATGATATAGTTGGTGAAAATCTTTTGGACAGGCTGAAGGCAAAGGAGTTGGTTAAGATTTCAGACTACCTGGAATTTGCAGGAGGATTTAACTGGCTGAAGAAGCTGCTGCTTTGTGTGCACGTAGAACATGGAATTCATGTATCCTAGGAGCCTGGCTCCCACATAATCCTAGCTGTGTAACCTTAGACTACCAGATAATAACACGTACTCAGTATGATGTTAGACCATAGTATCACAGTATTATTTGCTTTAACAGTCCCAAGTAACAAAGATACGTGTCTATGATGAAGTAATGAAAACAGTGACATCCCTGGTGTCACCACCTCCATTGTAAATTACTGTGGCCACGCCAGGGACACAGCCTGACCCGCTGAGTTAAGGACTGGAATATGCTTCTGCCTGCTGTAAAAGCAAAAACTCTGAAGGAGGGATGGAAGTGGAATTCAGTAATTGGGCTGAGTTGGAGTGCTTTATCTACCTTCTTGCCTTTCCTCGTGTTAGCAGCTTGTTAGCAAAGAGACAACTGAAATGTCAGGCTTGTTTAGTGGCTCTTTACTTCCTCTCATGAGCACAGGAATTGACAGGTTTTTTTTCCCCTCTGATGAGGGGAGAGAACTGAAATCTTTATAGCATTAAATACTACAGAGCACATTACTTTTAGATTTGTTTCAGATATTTTTTGAGGTGTAAGTAGGCTTTTTTGAAGATGCACTATGTAAGGATTCACTCTAATTGCACAGTTCATGATATATTTTAAAATGTTTGTCTTGTGCTTGAGGAAAATGCACCAGGTCACCATGATGTGAATCTATCACAAGACAGAGGAGGACTTAATAAGCAAGTCTGGGGCTTCTTTGTCTGGTATAAAGCACCATAAACTCAGTCAATCTGACAGGTCTTTCCAATGAATAGTCTGACTACTCTTCTGAGACCACAGTGCCCTTACACCTAAAGAAAATGGCATGGCCCAATGATCTGATAACTTAGGTGGTTCTAGAACTGGTCATGTTGTGTCCTGTTCTCTTCTCCCCCCACCCCAAGTTTTTCTTTTTTTTTTTTTTTTTTTTATTTGCTGATTAGTCTGGCTTTGCTTAAATCAGATGCCTAGGTGATATTTAGAAAAAAAAAAAAAAAAGTTTACAGGCTTAATTCCTTTCTGAGGTTTGTAGGAAAAAGCCATAAATGATAGAAGACCTAAAGATGTGGAAAGATTTTTTTTTTCCACCGGTCCCTAGCCTGAGGTAGGGGAAGGACACATCTAAACTATCCTGAAATAATATAATGTGATAACAATCTAACAAGAAACATCGATTGAACAAAAAAAAAAAAAGGAAAAAGACTGAGTTTGTTGTGTTGTTATATTGTTATTGTATTGTGTTGTATTGTATATTACTAATGTAATATAGATGAAACATTGTAATTGTGCATTGAATAGAGGAAACAGATTGGTATTTACATTAACATAAAGTTTTTTTCATTATGAAGAAAAACATTCCCAATTCCAAAGAACCCCTCAGTGATTAGTACTTTTCCCATTTCAGGGCTTACAGGTCAGCTCTGGAATATACCAAAAGAAGCCTTGGAATATTTATAGATCTCCAGAAAAAGGAGAAAGAGGCATATGCTTGGCTACGGGCAGGAAAGATATATTACGTCCTGCGGCAGAATGAGCTTGTGGATCTTTATATTCAGGTATGTTGTCAACACTTACAGGCACGCATATGTTGTCAACATGGTGCAGGTGGCATGGTAAGAGAGTAAGTAATTCAATATAATGATTCCAGGGATTTTGCTAACTGATGTTCTGAACATATAGTAACACCACTTATGTAATGCTTAACAGCTGAAAGTCTCAGCATTTTCTGGTGGTGGTCTATTTTAATCTGCTGCTTGGCTCTGGAAAGACTTTGGGCAGTGACCTTTCTTAGTGTCTGTTCGGTTGCACATTCTGTTTACTTCTTCATCTACCACCTCTACGGCACCACAGCAGCCTAACCCTGTAGGCATCCTACATGCTGGTAGATAGCAGATAATAACCATCTTGGCATGCTACTGAAAATGGAGAGTAGCTTTTTCAGGAAGCATTCCCAAAGTGTCTAAAGCTTTCCTTCCATGGCTGTGCATAGCACAGCATGGAGCCAGCTGGATTCTAACAGCAAGACCAGGGGCATGTGGCTTGCACACCTTGGACCCCTCCAGCCAACTGGGACTTGCTGCTGCTTCTACTGCTGTGCTAATGCTGGCTGAAAGATGCCCTGAAATGGGGATCTAGCCCTTGTGGCTGCTGAAACTGGATGATCCGGGGTCTTTCACAGAGCTGCACTGCAGCCCACATCTGACCCTGTTGCCTACGTGGCTCCTAGCCGTTCACTGAAGTACATCTGGGGAATTGGTTTCATAAAAAGGTGAAAAATACTTTTCTCCTGTTGTAAGGGAGAGGGCTGCCTTGTAGTGCTGGATGTGTACAGAACCGGACACAGTAAGATCTGAGTCTTGACTGGTGTATGAGTAGTACCAAAATATGACCTCTAAATAAAATAGCCAGACATCTGTTGTTAAGATGATTTCAAAACAAGTTCTACAAAGCAAGAAAACATAGGAAACAAGTTTGTGTTTAAAATGTACTGAGACACAATATGTGGGGCTACTTTAATGAATATTTTTCTCAATTAAATTACACTTTTGAATACTTTCCAGGAAAAGTGAATAAATGTGTTTACAAGAAGGGACTGTGCTACAGGCCTGTTATTTCCTTTTCTTTTGCTAAATGATTTTACTGATAGCCCCCAAGTCAGTCACATGGTGATACAAAAGCCAAATGAGCATGTGGTATAATTTTATCAGTCTTCTGTATTTCCTCCAAGAGGAGTGGGCCAGGCACATGCATGTGTATTCCAGACTGTGCATGTATGGAACCTCGTATTTAGAGCAGAGAGTCAGTGCCGTCCATGAGGAAAGTCTCAAAGCAGGGATCTCCCCACTAAAACACAACTTCCAAAACGGTGACACAGTAGAGTCCTTAAGTGCCCGAAGCCAAAACAGGCTGAAAAGAATTGCTGCCTTTGTGCTTAAGTAGAGAACTGGGATTGTATTAGTTGAATGTAATTTGAAAACTAAAGATCACAAAGTCAGAGCGAGATCCTTCATCTTCCTGCAGGTGCAAGTCCCCTCTCTCAATACTACTTATCCTATCGATAACTGAGTATCCTGGTATTCTTGCTGTGGGGAGGATGCATGCTGCTAACACAGCATATCTGAATTTCAGAAGAACAGGATAGCAGAGCTGCATTCATTTACAGAATTCACTTCACAGGCTTTTAAATCTGTGCTGTTAGCAATATCTAACTTGCAATTAGAATTTATTTCTATGATAAGTTTGATTTAATTCAAATTTAATATGTTGCAGCTATCAAATGTGCCATTGTTTTTGGATGCTGTGTGCTATAAAGGTAGCAGGATACTATTGCCAGAAAAAGGCAATAGTATGCGCCTGGGTCCTTATGCTCCTTCTTCAGCATTTGCCACTGACCTGCTCAAAATCAGGGTACCAAAAAGACAGAGCATGGTCTCATAAAATATAGCCTTTCCTATCTTATAATGAGAGGCCTTAACAAGATCTTTTTTCAGTTGCTAATATTTATGATTTTTTACCAAGAAGTAACCAAGATTTTCCTTCTTTCCTTGTTTTCTTTTCAGGTTGCTCAGGATGCTGCTCTTTACACAGGAGATCCAAATTTAGGAATGGAATTGTTTGAAGCTGCCGGAGACATATTTTTCAATGGTACTTGGGAAAAGGAGAAAGCAGTGACTTTCTACAGGGTTTGTGCAGTTTTTCTACTGCAGTGATAGTTATGTATCCTCCCATCACAGCAGGTGTTCTACAAATGCTGAACCAAAAGCTGGTCCTTTTAGCAGTTTATAACCTATTGCAGCTGAGCACTTTGGTGTTAATAGATTTCACCGCTTGCAACTCCTCTTCTGGGTGTAAGATATGCCATATGCAAAGAGCAAAATAAAACCCGAATTTGGTCGACAGGACATAAATGGAAGCCTGTCAGTGCACATCTTGGGGTTCAGCA
>KL263622.1:0-25261 GCA_000699545.1 Podiceps cristatus
GCCGCGTGGGGCTGCGCTCACCCCCGTCCCTCTCCCCAGGTCTACTCGGCTCTCCAGTGGATACAGTTCACCATGGCCACGCTCAGGTACAACGCGCCGCTAAACCCGCGGCCCCGGGGTGCCGGGCTGGAGTTACAGTTGCAACGACGATTATTTTCTCTGGAAAAAAAAAAAGAGAAGTCGCTTATCCCAGCGAGGCAGATGTGCTTCGGTTCCAACCTGTGCTTTGTTTTCTCAGTGTTATAGGTTCCAGCTCAATTATCGCCTACGCCATCTTCCAAAATGCAGTGCGGTCCCCCGAGGTAAGGTCTGCGCCTCCTTTTCCCTCCCTCAGTCGAGGTGTAGGTGCCTTGCGGGAGAGCTGCAAAGACTCGAGGGGGTCAGGCACTCTGCTAGGAGCAGCTGCAGGTCTCGGGCTTGTGTGGTTAAACCTTGTTTAACAGCTGGGAGGCAAAGGGCTTGCCAAGAGTTCGGTCCTTTGTCTGTGATATGAGTTGGAGGGACTAACCTTGAACTGTACCCGCGCAGAGAGAAGCAGGTTCCTTAGCCCCTCACTTTTTGCTACTCCGGGAAAGTCCTCCAGTCATCCTTGGGAATGGGGACCTGTTAGTGTGTCCTCCTCTGTGGGGCAAAACGCCTGGGGAGATGAGGAGCCGTGTACAAAGCCGCCGAAGGCAAATTGGAGATGCCCCTGTAGGAAATGCAGTTACAGGTCTCAGTCTTCAGGTATCTCTAAGTGGTTTTTCCAGGCAGGTGCATTACTAAAACCGATACAACTCAGAGATGCGGCCAAGTTCAGACAAAAAGAGGCCAGGCTGAAAAGCAGTTTGTTGTGCTGGACTCCGCAGCGGGGCTTTTGAAGATTCAGCCTGGCCATGCGCAGGAGCCCGGAGTGCATCTAGTGCTGAAGCAGCGGGGCTCGGGTGCAAACTTCCCCCGAGGGGTGACCGCCTGCACGTGCGTTGCAGATCTGACATCAACGCAGTGCCTTGGCACGTCCCAAGTGCATCGCACGTGCAGGGAAACCCGCGTGAATGGGGTCTGTCGAAGGTGCTGAGCAGGTGGCTGGCACATGCACAGTAATCGTAGACCGCGGTCCGAAGCCTGGCAGGCTTTGGCTGTCCCCATGCAGTCCTCGGTCTGTCCAGGACGTACCGGAGGCAGTGCACAGAGCTGACCCGTGTGAAGCTGGGCTTTGTTGTCCAGGGTTTGCAGCTGTCTGGCAGTCCGGTCTGCGGACCACGCAGGTAACGGGTTACCGCTAAGAGCAGTAGGACAGCATTGCCGGCAGCTGTGCTGAAACAAAGCCGTATTTGTATCTCCCTTGACTTCAGTGTTCTTTGTACATCGTGGGGTTGGTCTGCAGCCCCAAGAACAGGACTTCCAGGGAATGCAGTGAGTTATCCTCAGAGAAGGAAGGCATGCGGTTGAGCTACAACTGACACATGGTTGGATGAAGCAGGGTGGGGAGGAGAACACGAGTCCAGGTTTGCAGTGAAATTTGCACCCTTTACAGCACGCGGGGCAGTCTCGCTCCCAGGCAGCCAGCCTCCTGCCAACGCTCTGCCCAGCGCATTGGGAACGAGCTGCAGAGATCTCTGTGCATTCCCAGGGGGGAATGAAGGCTGAGGCTTCACCCTGATGCTGGGATGGAAAACCTGCCCGAGCTTCTGCTGCAGACGGTGCGCAGGAAAGGCCCCCTCTGTCACATCTCCTGCACCTGGAGAGCTCCAGACATGGTTCTCTCCTGGGGTCCTTCACTCTGGTAGGATACAGATCTGGGTTCATCAGGTGTCCTGGTGTGCCTCAGCAGCCTCAGCTCGTTTACTTCCATAGTTAGAAGCCTGCGTTGCTCAGGAGCCCTTGTGCTCGTAGTCATATGATGTGGCTGTGGCTTGGGAGCTGCGCTCTAGTTGTTTGTGAGCTACACATGGCCAGGTCACAGATGGACCCTTCCCGCTCGAGGGAGTCCAGATGTTTCTGCTCAGATTATTTCTATAAACCCAGATAGGAGGGATGGATACCAGCTGGAGTGACTCGTCTGCATGAGGTTTCCAGCCTCTTGTTCTGCTGCCCGGGGAGATCTGTTGCTGGCGTTTCAGAAGTGGCAAAATCTTCAGTAACTTCCCCATCGCCTTGTCCCTACGTTTCTGGTCTTAAGGGGAAATCTGTAAACAAAGGGGCTGGAAGAGATCCGTATCAAAACTTGCCACAAACAACTTATTCCCTGAGTCATGAGGCTCCAGAGTAAAATGTTTAAAAATAAACAGCTTTGGAGGATGGGAGGAGAACAATGTTATAAACACTTCCCCTCCTGCCCCCAGCCTAGGAAATCAAATATTGCATTCTTGAAGCTTATTTTCTCTCTCTGTGGGGCCAATAAAACTCTTCAGCCTGAGGTAAATCATTCAGAAGAGATGATGGCAAGCAAGGAACAATGGATTTCCTCTGTCATGTCAACAGGGTCTGTGCAGGCAGATGTCGCAGGGTGATGGTCAGAGAGAGCTAAATCAACATGTATGCTCCAGCCTGGCAGCTCATCTGAATCGTTACGTCTTTACATTCCCTTCCTCTATTTTATAAATACCATTTGTTTTGTTTTTTTCTTTTCCCTTTTGCAAGGAAGAGTGTGCTGCCTTTCACTTACCACTATGTCACCTACTTCTTTATTTAGGACTGTGCCAAAATAGTTCCTCAACCAAACAGTGGTGCCTCGCTCCAAGGACACTTGTTGCTAGAGAAAGGGGTCACCTGTTCGATTGCAAAAGTTGCCGCTTTGCTTATTTCGGAGCAGCTTGGTTTTAACCTGCCGTGCTCGCAAGCCAGGCCAGGTCCCCAGCCTCTCGTGCCTGTGACCGCCTGCTGGGGCTTCAATTCCGCACCAGCCAGGAAAGCCTGGTTAAAAAAGGCATTTGTAAATGCAGCGGTGTACAAACTAGCTCCAGATGTTTAGCCAGCAACAGCCGTTAGATTTCCCGTGGTGCTGGGTTGGGCGGTACAAATACGGAGCTGGAGGGATGAGAGAAATCCTGCAGAAGGCAGAGGAGCTGCTGTGCTGCTGCACGGCAGTGGGGGGGCCCAGGAAGACACCACCCACATCTCCCTCAAACCACGGCTCGAGGACAGATCCGGTTCAATCAGATCTACCCTACCGCTTATCAATCTTACAAAGCTCTTTCTTGTTGCTCACGGGAACAAGACAAGTATCACACAACGCGAAGGGTGGCAAACATTTACTTAAAGGACAATATTGAGGCAAATCTCACCAAAAGCTCAGTTCCATGAAAAAAAAATCTTAAAATTAAGGCCTTCAGAAATGTTTCCATGCTCTGTTTAGCATTATAGTTTCCTGTAGGGAAGGAAAAAAAAAATTCCATCATTTTCTCTCCAGGATGTTGAAAATTAGGTACCAGAGACTACAATTAAGAAGCTAGACAATTAGGCTGCTTTTCCAGAATGTCTGCTCTCCCACTAACAATGAAAACGCTGGCCGGAATTTGGCACAAATGTTTTCCTACAGTATTTACAGTCCTTTTGGCCAGTGCACGCAAACTGGAAATGGGCTGGAAACTGCCATTAGAGGAGACACGACTCTGTTCCAGCAAGATGCATCATGCGGCAGAGAGAGTAGCAGCTCTCATAGTGAAAATTAATCTGGCGTGTAAAATAGATTCAGCCTTCGTCACCAACTGAAACGACATGAAACACATGGGAAAAATGTCTGTTTCAGGTTATTTCAGACATGCAGAAGGGTTTGTGTTTACCAAAAGTTTGATTTCTCTATCAGTTGATTTAAGAAATAACGTCGCTTCTCCCTGCCAACTTGTCCCATTCTGCAAAGTTGTACCATTCTCGACCTTTGAGATGTTTTCTGTAAGAGCTGATGCTGCTCTTGGATCCTGGGGCCTTGCCAGTGGCAGGAAGGGTGATGAGAGCAGGGTATCTGCATCAAAACAGCTCAGAATCAGCATGGGGTTTGTGTGCAAGGGGGGTTGCCCTACCAGGAGAGCTGGGGGACGAAGTACATGTAGACGACGGGGTAAAAGCGCTGCTGCAGGTGGTCGTGGGAGTGTTGTCACCATCGCTCAGACCTGCTGACCAATTTCACTTTTCTCAGGTTCGTCCACTTTTCTACCTGAGCCTCTCCGACCTATTTCTGGGCATGTGCTGGCTTGCTGGGGCGCTTCTCTATAGCACACCGACCTCCAAGCAGGATCTCATCTGCTACAACCTGCAAGCGACGGGACAAGTGAGTTGCCTTGGCGTCACCGTTCATGCTGTTACCGTGCACCCTTTGCCGTAATTAGCCTCGCTGCTGGCCAGAGCGGGGCCGTGGGGGACTGCTTCTAGACAGGCTTTGGCAGAGCCTCCCTGTGTGAACTTGACTTATCAGATCTCTTCGCCGTGTGTGTAAAACAGAGATAAGGATGCTTGGGTTTAGGTACATCTGGTTTGTGAGAGGCAATGAGGAAGGCAAAGAGAGCTTGGGATTTTGTGGTTGCCACGTTTGGGTTGCTTGTGTAAAGGGAGTAGATGGGTCTTAATCCATTTCCCGTTGGACCCGTGCCGACGATGATCTCTGTGCCTCTTACACTGCAGCTTTTCTATTCCTCTTCAAGCTTCCTCCGCCCGGGGCAGGAACAGACACATTCTGCGATTCGCTTGAGCTCGGGCGTACAGCATTACTCATACAGCCTTGCTCTTGCTGTTGTGACCCTATCCTCTCTCAAACAATCCCAAGGATGCTCAGGGGCTGCTCTGTCAGCACGAGCTCAGCCCCATGCCCCGGCGATTCGGCTGCTTTCCAGCTGTTTCTGTGGGCTGGAGACTAATTGGAGTGGAGTGTGTGAAATGCCGTTTTCCTGACAGTTTGCTTTTGTCTCCCCGAGTTCCCATTTCAGCATTAGGCTTTGCAAATCACTGCTCTCAAAAAGCTCTGCAGGACGTGGCCAAGCTTGGGCCAGAGCAGTGGTTCACAAGCGATGATCTCTGGGCTCAGCAGGTTCCTTTTAAAGGACCCACAAAAATGTGGCTGGGAAGAGCAAGCGGCTGTCGGGAGCTTGATGTGTGTTGTGTGGGCTCGAGCAGTGCTCTGGAAGCATGATGGTACCCACAGATGGGAACCGAAAGGTCCGCGCTGAGCAGCAGCAGCAGCATCTGAAGCTGGAGAGGCTCTCCTCGTACCGCGGAGAGGGCAGGGAAGTAGCTGCGTCTGCGGTATGGAAGTGTTCACGCTGTCGTGTGTCTGGGGATGGCTGCCTGCAGCCCAGCGTTGTTTCGGCAGCTGTTGTTGTGGGTAGAACTGTAATACTCACGATGGCGAGAGCAGCTGTTCCACTCCTGGCTTATCTCGGGTTTCTCTAGCTGCCCCGTGCCGCTGGGAAGCACCGCAGTATGTTTGCGTCAAGAGAGGAAAAAGTGGGGTGTTTGTAACCTATCCACTGGGAATAACACAGAATAACATCAAAGATGTTTTTTAGATGATGGTACAGGGGAGAATGAGGCGAGTTTGGGAGAGGCTTTTCAGAGCCGGAAGGTGGAAGGAGCATGTGGGGCTGAGGGTGTTTCTGAGCTGTTTCCCTTGCAGCTTTGCCTGGGGGACAGTTATTAACACTGGTGTGATCTTTTTATGGCCTGGGGAAGGCAGGTTGCATTGCTGGAGGAGAAGTAGGTTGGATATAGACAATACACCGCCATTTCTCAGTGGAGACACTGAGGACATGCTGTGCTCCCAAGCATTTCTGGCTCTTTTCTGCCCTTGCTCTTCTAGGCAGTGCCCATGCTTCTCAGGGAGGCCAGGAAGGGGTGAGGAGCTTTACTCTCACACTGGGAAAGGCCGCACGGGTAGGCAGAGCTGGCCTTGGACAAGTCCTTACAGGATTTGCCTCCGCCTCAGCCCCCCGGGGCACAGTCAGGGTGCCATGGTGGGGTGTGCAGGGTGCCTGCCACATCCCGCCCTCAGCCTCAGGGTCTCCTGGCTTCTCTCCTGCGTGCCACCGGCAGCCCCCTCGGCAGGAGGACTGCCAGGGTGGCCGAGCTGGCTTGCGTCTGGCAAGAGCTGTCGCTGCTGTTTGCTCTGGAAGAAATTAAAACAAACGGAGCACTTGCCATAGCAACTGTGCCCGCACGGTGCACGTCACACGGTGCAGGACACCTCCTTACTGAACACCCCAGCAATGCCCTTGTGCGGTGGGAACACCCTGTGCGTAAGTAGGAGCCAGTAACAGGTCTAACCAGCAGCTTCGGCAGAGCAGAAGTGATCTGTAACCGAATGAAATGTGTAAACGTCTCCCGGCCCCGTTCTGCCTGTTCTGAGCAGAGAAGTCTCGCAAGGGTTGCATTCCTGGTGTCTCATAAACACACGGGGCTTCTTTGCCCACAAACACCTGGAAGCTGTAAAACGCGGTGAACGACAAGGGTGAGGGCAGGCTCGGGACTGCTCAGCAGTGGTGTTTGCAGATGGCAGCCCTCGGAGAGACTCACACCAAGGCCGTGCGATGTGGTTGTCTCAAGGCATTGCCTTAGGAGCGGGACAGTATGTTGCCTTATTGAGCCTGTTTACCATCACTTTATCACCAAGGGCTGATGTTGCAGTGGGTGGAACTCCCCTAACATCCATACCGTGTCGTAAAGAGGGCGATTGCTTTGTTTCTTGGACTTTCCCTGTTGCAGCCCCAGGCTCATGGTTCATATTAAATATAAATGCTGTTCCCTTCTGCTGTCCCTTGACTTTATTCTCTCCTCCTCCCTGCCTTGCCTTTGCGTTACAATAATAAAGTCCCGAGTAGAGATTGTGGTTATAATTGCACAATTTCCCCACATTCTTCCACTTCAGTTCCAGTGGCCTAATAATGTCCTGGTTGGCTCTGCTCATGCTGGTGAGCACAATGGGGAGCCACAGAAGTGTTATAATGAGGGACTCTCATGTCTCCTAGTCCCTGCTTTATCTCCCCATGGCAAGCGCTGCAGGACTGTCCACAGCCCCAAAGCTGAGGCTCAGGAGACCAGAACTCCCTTTGCTTTCTGCTGGCAACTTCACAAGTGGATTTTGGCTCCCCACTTCCAAAAAAGAAGGCAGTGCTGACATTTTATGAGCCTCTCTAAGGCATTCTGAAGGGCAAGAGAATGACCTTTGTGGACTGTTTTGATGACCTTCCCTGGAAGTAATTGAAGAAGGGCAACAAACCCTCATTAAACCTTGTCTAATGAGCTGGAAAGTCGCTGTAATGTTCCTGCTGCGATGTAGCAGCCCCTTGGACTCAGCCTCTTGAGTCAGCCACAAGTGTTGGCAACCTCGGTGAAGACCAAATTTATTTAACGGCTACTTTCCCAGACCTAGATGATACCAGGACGGCAAGCCTGTGTTCCTTGCCTCGTTGCCAAAGGATAGCAAATCCACAGAAGAATTCACTTGTCCAGCCCTTCCTCTTTGGCTTCGCCACTGAAGCATGTGTTTCCTGTAACAGAGCACACGCATATATATAGTCTGATTAGGCAGCACTGTTTGTAATTGACTGCCTGGAGCAACCATGGATTCTGAAACAAATGCAAGACAGGTTTGGGTTTTTTTACAGCAAATTTTAGATACTTGGTCTCATCTCAAGCTGGAATCAAAGGCTATGAAACTCTCTGTGGAAAACTGCATTCTGTATCTCTTCTTTCCTTCTTTTCCCATGGAGAGAAAAGGGCTCTTGGGATGTTAACTCAGGCTTAGTGCAGATATTCTCTGCCCCCACTTTCCTCTTTAAGTACACTGCTGTTTTATGTTTCTGTGAATTCATTGTGTAGTGAGCTCATTATGTGAGAGGCAAATCTAAGCGCCACATCTGTGTTTTGCTTCCTAATGGGTGTAGCATGGAGAGGGTCAAAGTGCCTTTGAACCCTTCATTGCCAGGATTTGAGCCAAAAAAAACGAGCCAAGTCACAAAGATTTGTATTTTTCAGACAGTCTGATGTCATTAGTTCTCCTGTCCCTGGTTTGGGGCCAAAGTGAAGCTGCCTTTGTGCGGTCCAAGGTGGCAACCCCTCCTCTGCCTGGTTCTTCCCAGTTGGTGTCCCACTGCAACCCAGTAGACATGAGCACAGGGGCTGTGCAGGGACCTTTGGCAGCCCACTACGTTGTTTAGCATCCTGCCTCTGGCCCTTGGGCTTTGGATTCATCAGCGACAAACCAAAGGTGCTACAGGAACTATTATTATAGGACTGAAATACTGCCTGTTTGTATTTCTCAGATATTCTACTTGGCTTCTTTTCTATACACTGTCAACTACACCTGGCATCTGTACATGGACCTGAAGGTGAAATACAATCAGAACCTTCACAGGATGCCCCCCCAGGTGAGTAGGACTGACATGCAACAACTGGAGGTTCTTAGACACCCTCCCCCCCCCCAGGTCTAGCTGTGGGGTTGTGTTGGGGTTTAGGAGGTGCGTACGTAACAGTATATCTCACCACAAGGACTTTGAAGGCCCTTCTGCCCTATGAATTGATATACCTTGCCCACTGAGGTCAGCAGAGTCACAGCGAGGTCTGCTGTAGGATGTCAGTGAAAGATCAGGCTGCAAGACCAAAGCAGGCAAAAGACGATGGCAGTGTACATCCCAGAGCAGAGAAAGCTCGGGACTGGTATTGGTGAAGTTGTTCTGCAGTGAGAGGAACAGCAGTTTGCACCAGCTGAGTAACTGGTTTGTTGCTGTCACCCTAACCCTAACGCTGCCAGTGCACAGCAGAGGGGACAGGAAGGCAGGGGCTCCTGGGCAGCCTGGAACTGAGAACTGACAATTTCTGTCCTTCCCAGGTGTCGTACAGTGTTCAAGAGCATCAATAAGTATTGTAAGAGTTTCAGATAGGAGGTGTGACGGAAGTGAGCTAGTGGTAAAAGGACCAGTTGGCTCTGTGAACCGTGGCCAGTCCTCACTTCATCATCGCTGGCCTTTACAAAAGCCCTTTGGGGAACCGGTATAATCGCTGGGAACCAAGGAACAAGGACATAGTACTCAGAAAAATACTCCCTGCGTTGCAGGCTAAACAAACACTTCACATACCTCATGACCAAAATCTCTCCCTGAGGTTGTTTCATTCCTCACACACGGCCAAACAGCGAGACGCCGCCATCGCCGTAACCGGTGCGTAGCTCCTGATGTATTGCTGCAAGATGTCGGATTCCTTGTGCAGCTCTTCCCACTGAGCCCATCAGCCCCATTTCTGTATATAGCCACACTCGTAGCCGGTGTGTGGATGCCAGCTGCCAAAGTACACTTCCACATCAGCAGATACCAGGACACTCCAGGTTGCCTGTGTTTCTTCATCAGAACATGAAGTTGCTGAGGAACAGGGCCAGGTTAAGTGAATAAGCAGTACAAAAAATGAGTAAGGTACGCCAGAGAGCTCATCAAGTGTCTGCTCCTTGTCCAGTTCCAAGTTCGCTTCTCAAATCCTCTATCCTTGAAGGAGATCAAGGCAGCAAGCGGGTGGAAGCATCGCTTGTTTCTGTTGTGAATCATCACAGGCTGAACTCGGGGGGGTTGATTCAGTGCAAAGTGGAAACAAACATTTGTGCTCGGTCTGGGGATTAATCATCATTTGAAGAACCCTCAGCTGCTGAAGTGCTCCCTGGGAGCCGGTTCCTGTGAACCACTGGCTGTACAGAAACGATCGCTTAATCATGCTCTTTGGATTTTGCAGGTTGTAGATTACGCAAGTTGCGTTGGCCGAATAGCAACGATCTCGTCTAGGTAAGATTTAATTCTCTCTGGCAGAATGATGCGGTTTTGGTAAACTGTAGTGTGCTGATCTCTGCTTCCTACTTATTTTGAAGCAAGTTTTACTAAAACCTGTAAAGCTCATCACTAACAGCAGAGTGAGCTAACAAACTCAGAGTAAGGTTTTGGATGTCAGGGCCTTTCTCCATCCAAGTTAGTTAGAACTATATTAACTATATGTGTTTTTTCAGAAACTGCTCCCTTTACCAATGTATTGCCTTGCATGAATGAAAGCCCAGGAGTTAGTAAAGCTGATAAAATACCCTTCCAGAGCAGTGTCAAAACAGTTTTTAAGTTCTCTATAGTGACAGGAGGAAAACCAAATTTTTTTTTGGCTGGGGACAGGAGCAGTGGAGTACAGTAGCTAACAACTGAGCTGTTGTCCTTTCTTCTCTTAGCCTGATCCCTTTCCTTCTCATGGTACCCGTGTTTTGCCTGGGCAACAGCAGTAATTGCTACCAGAATTTCAGCCAGAAGCATGGGTAAGCTTCGTGTGTCTCTCTGAAACAGCCCCACTGCTTATGAGTCACAGCAGGAGCTCAGGCTCTTCCCTTTCTCCTCACAGATGTCTCTTGATGCACACGGAAATAGCTGTGCCCACCAGTGAGCCCCAAACCCTGAGTGGCTCTGTTTGCCGTGCGATGCATTTCTACGGCATTGGGGTCTTCCTCATTTCCTTTCTGATCAGCTTCATAGCCATTCTGGTAAGAAACATAGTCCTCGCGCACTAGCCGTTGCACCCAGATGATCGGTGTGAGGAGATTTGCCCTTTTCCATCTTTTGCTTGGGTGGCACCAGCAGCCAGGCAATGTCAGGGGAAGAACGGTGTGGTGCTGCTTCCCTTTTCGAAGGGGTGGTAGGGGAGAGGAAATATCACTATGCCACCATATAAATCCATCTGGAGTCCTGTCTTTTGTCAACCCATCTCAAAAAGGATTTAGCAGGTGGAGAAGGCCCAGAGCATGGCAGCAGAGATCACCTACTGCATGGGTCAGCAAGAGCCCAAATCAATTCAGAGTCTTCAGTTCAGAAAAAAAGATCATGCACAAAGCAACTGCTCTCCCCCAGGGAGCACGCCATTGTGTTAAAAGGTTTGATAGATTGAAATGGGGTTTTTGCTGAAAAAAACATGAGATGCTCTGTCCTCAATGAAGAAGCCAGATCAGAGCATGTGCATAAACTACAAACAACGATGTGTGCTTGTTCTTTTTCAGGTTATACTCAGTCAAGCCCGAGGTTTGTACAAAAGGTTCGTAAACTCCACAGGATTCCTGGGGGATCAGCAGTGGGCCATGATTAAGATGGTGGAACAGCGAGTGGTTTTTTACCCCATCGCATTCTTCTGCTGCTGGGCCCCAGGTTAGCAGAGAGCTATTTTCACAACACTCTCCTAAGACATGGTGCCTGGCAATGAAACTCCAAAGAGACGGGGTTAAAGCAATACCCTCTTGTCCACCCCTTTTCACAGCTGTGCTCCTTGGAATACTGAAGCTGACAGTGTCAACAAACAGCAAAATCTACATGGCTCTCCTAGTGCTACAGGTAAATGTCTTCCTCTGCAGCCTCCTGCGTTTTGCCTTCTCTGCTTGAACAGAAGAATGAGTGTTTGCGTTTCTGATCTCTGCTAGACAAAGCATGTTTGTAGCCACAAAGATCGTAAGTCTGATTGATTTATGCTTTTGGTTGGTAAAGATCTTTGTTAGTTGGTTTATGTTTTTCATAGGCTTGAAAAGGTCTTGGTAACCAAAATCGCAGCACCGTAGAAATGGTAGAAAATAAAACTAGAAAGGTTCTCCAGAAATCAGTTAGTTTATTCCCTTTCTATGAAAGTCTCCAAATGTAATTCCTCCACGACACTTGTCCAGCTGCTTGGTGTGCCTGAGGCAGCATTTAGCAACGATTATTAAAATAACCATGAGATTCCTATGTCACGTGGGGATGCAGATAGATAAAATCATGCTGCAAGTGGGAGGCTGGGCATAACACGCCAGGTTTGAGAGCCTGGGAGGGAGCCGAGGAGTGCCGTGCAGTGCCGGCTGACAAGAGCCCTGATCTCTCCCCTGTGGTCTCTCCCAGGCTCTGACAGCAGCTTCCCAGGGGCTTCTGAACTGCATCGTGTACGGGTGGACCCAGCACGTCTTCCTCTCCCTCAAACGCAACACCTGCCGGGACGTTGACACTCAGACTCCCCTCTTGCGCTCCCAGAAGAAGTTCTACGCCAGCACCCTCCCCGCCAGCCCGCCGGACGCAGAGGGGTCCACGTCCACCCTGCTCTGAGGGATCCCTGTGTCGAAGGAGAAGAGGCAGCGTCCTAACGAGACCTCGTCGTGTTTTAGCAGTGTCAGTCAGACCCGGTATCGGGCTGTCTGGGGCGAGCTGTCTCGCCAGCAGCAAAGTTAGCTGTAGTGCTGGAGGAGCCTGAGCAGAGCTGTTGGAGACAGACACTTTCAGTGAAGACAGTTATTTATTTCACAGGTTTGTATGGATTGTGAACGGATTCTTTAAACACGGTAAACCTTTAGTACAGACTTTCTCCTTACAGAAATATCTCTAGAAATGCAGCAAATTATATGTAACGGCTCAGAGATGTGGTACAGCTCCTTTGAGGGTAGGCGGTCAAAGGATGTTTTACTTCTCTAAGTGTTTGCCATTACAAATTAACAGTAAAGCAAAGGTGAATATTTTTCAATCTCTGACTTTTAATTCACTATAAAAATAAGAACATGTATCCTACTAACAGCCAGTTGCGACAAATGAAAAATTACAAAGTAGCTCACTTCTGTGCCTCAGCTTTTCACACATTTCCCTTCTGTTCTTCATGCCAACTCCCGCTCAGCTACAATATTCAGAAAAATAAGCTGCTTCAACCTGGTGGCGCATCTCGCCTGAACCAGGTGAGCAGGACTTTGCATGAATCTGTCTACAGTCTTCTAGATGCTCAAGTGAGTTATTTACTAAGGTGCCACTGTTCTATAGAACATAAACCAGATCTTTAGCTTCATTGAAAACAACTCTTTACCTTTTACACTCTGTATTTTCTAACAGACACTTTTGTGGTCCAACCAAAAACTATTTACATAGTAGGTAATACAAGAAGAGGAAATACTCGGGTTTTGTGTAATTAACCTTCATACAGTTTACACAGTTAAGTTGTGTAAATCACTTTGTGCAAAATCTCCTGGGACTAGGACCCCAGCTTCGGGAGCATACGCACAGGGCCCACAGTCCTTTCCAGACTCAGCTGTTGGGTTTCCCACCCCTTTCATGTTTTTTTTAAACATCTTCTTCTTCTTCCATACTCTGCTCCTCATCTGCAGGAGTCTCACTTCTCTCTGTGGCTAAACTTGCGCTGAAAAACGCGGCTATTTCCTCTCTGTATGTGGTTACGGCAATGAGGAGAGCAATCAGAATGAGGGTAACGGGAACTGTGATCCCAATTACCGTCCCAAACACTTTATTTTGGACAACCTCCACCATGGACATCGTGAGAGGCGGTGGGGGGCCGCTGTCCACGCTCCCTCCCAGGCCGTGGAACTGGCAATCCGGAGGAGCCCAGCCAGCTTCGCAGTGGCAGTGTTTGAGGTTGTTGCAAACTCCTTTCCCCCCACACAAAACCTTCCCATCGCACTTCATCCTGACCATGGCTTTTGTGCATGTCTTGTTAATACAGATCTTTTTTGGCCCGCATCTGGTGCCATCAAGCCCTCCGCCGATGTCGGGTGTATCGACGCTGGTATGGTAAGCTGTGCCCCAGCACCAGCCCTCGGGCCCTGGTGTCTGAATGATGGTTTCAGACCCCTCCAGAACAGGTATCCTCTTCACGTTGACACACTGCAGCCTTCCACACAGAGCATTTTGGGGTTTACATCCCACAAAAGCAACTTCACTCCCATCACCGCCACAGTTGCCAAATCGATCCCCTTTCATGTTCTGCTTTTTGAAGCAACTTTCTGGAGCACCCCGAGCTTCCTTCCCAAAGACTTTTTGGCACAGGTTGTCATAGGTTGCGCATTTCCCGCGGTAGCAGTAGCCATCGTTGCTGCATGGCGTCCCGTCGTGCACGTGCAAATCCTCCGGGCACCACTCGGAAGTCCCATTGCAATATTCGGGCAAATCGCACTCATCCGCCTCCGACCTGCACTTGTGTCCTGCAGCATGGAAGTGGCACTTGTGACAGCATTGCCCAATGGAGCAGACGGCCCCTGGCTTCAGCCTGCAGTTGTGGAGACAGCAGGGACTGCCTCGGCAGCCCTGTGCCCCGCCACAGTCACACTGCTCTCCCTCATCCATCACCTTGTTGCCACAATGCTTAAAATAGAAAAGTCTGTGGGGCTCTGGGATGTTGTGCAAGCAGTCGCCATCCCCTCTGCTGATCAGGTCTAAATAGCTCTGCTGGCTGCAGTTGCTGAAACCCTTGGCGCCGTCGAGCGAGTCTCCCGTCATGTAGCACTTGGTGGCTTCTCCGCACACGCATTCCTTTTTGTCATGCTCCATCCCCAGGTTGTGGCCCAGCTCATGAGTAAAAATAATTGAAAAGGTTATGAAATCTCTCCGTATATGTGATACAATGCCTGATTGATAACCAGGGTGGCAGATGCTACCGACATACGCCAGCCCAACGATTAGTCCGAAGTCCATATAAGTAAATAAATGTGCAATGTCATATTCCATCCTCTGAGAAAGATCTCTATTTCCCCAGTCATTAAAATTTTTAAGAACTTCATCTATATCCTGGCTGTACCTGATGAAGTTGCTGTGCGTCCAGATCTCCAGCCCGATCAGGCAGATGCGAATCTTCAGAGGATAGTAGTATGTTTCAGATAAATTGATTGTATCTGTAACCAGAAGCATCACAGAGGTCTCATTGCTCCCTTGGAAGGAAAACAGATAATGGTCCACCACAACAAATATCTCAACATACATGGGGCGCTTCCATCTCTCAGACAAGTCGTGGTTTCTTAAGGCTGTTTTAGCTCCCACCCCACCTGCTTGGTTTTGGATCACCTCATCTGTCAATCCACACATCGAGGGCTGCTTCTGGGTCTTCTCTCGCCGATAGAGAAGGTGCTGGAAGGTGAGGGATCCCGGCACAGGTTCGATGCCGTAGCTCAGGTTCCCGATTTCCAGCTGCCCCCTCAGACCCGAGCAGGCGCTCAGCGTGGCGAGGGAGCCGGGGCTGCCCTCCACGTAGCCCAGGTAGAAACACTCTTCAGGGACATGTGGCTGCTCCATCACTCTTGTCCCCCTGGGGCCGTATGTGATGACGGGCAGGTTTTTCACCAGGAGCCCTCTCTTCCGTGTGAGGTGGATGACGCGGTTCTCCCCCTCCACTCTGAGGACGTAGGACACTTCTCCCCCCGTGTCTTTTCCCACCCTGGGGGCCAGTTTCCTCGGCTGGACTATCTCATGGACAGCATAGCCTGGTGGTGGACCATGGCTGCCCGCCCCGGGGAGGAGAGGTGCTGCCAACGCTGCCCAGACCCCCAGCCTGAGGAGCAGGGCTTTTCCCCAGCCGCCATGATGTGCCTGGAGCCATCTCATCGCCAATGCCTTCAAAATGGCGGTAAGACGCCTCAGGGAGGGTCCTGCCAACCCTGGCACAGACATCTTGACCCTCTCTCCCTTGAGGCGTTTTGGTGATGGCCGTGCCGGAGCTGTCCCCTCAGGGCTGCCACGCGACCCGACGAAGGTGCGTGGCACCCTGCTGCCCTGAGGGGCGGCCATTCCTCTCAGTGCCCCCTGAGAAGGTTCTGGAAGTGCTGCCGTGACACAAGGCCGGCTGGAGCAAGGCTGTCGCACAGGGGCCACGGGTGCTCCTGGGAGGTGAGAGGGATGAAGAGCACCCATCCCCGCTGTGCTTCCCTCGCCGGGGCACTGTGAGGTGGCCATCATGGCCAGGGAGCTGCAGTGGATCTTCAGAGCCACCCCCCTGCTGCTCAGCGAGACTTGGGGAGCCACGTGTCCTCACCACCCCTTCCTCCGCCTCCCCAAGGGCAACCCCCGCCCAAAGATTGCCTGTGACTCGGGAATTTGAGAATTAACCACGCTATCACTTCTACCAGCAAATTAATTGGACAAATGCTGACGCCCCTTGGCCATTGCCTCGCCTGCTTTGCCAGTCTCTACACCAGCAGGCTCTGGCTGGCTTTCTTGATGGCACCTGGATCCTGCCAAACGTCTGGCACAGCTTCTTGTGCACAAACACATTTCATACAACCACCTGCCAGCGGCACGTGGGCACCGGCAGGCACCAACGTCTGCGCCTCCGAATTTATCATTAACCAGGTCTACCTGGAGGTGAGCAGTAGCCCGTTCCCGTGGGGTAAATTCCCTCTTCCAGCACGAAGCTCTCCCGCTCCCCAGAGTTCATCTGCTCCTTCAGGAAGTGCTGAAATGAATTTTTTTAAATTTTTTTTTTTTTTTTGTTTTTCTAAGTAACATTTTGAGCTTATCCTAAAAATGAAATTAAAAGTCTCTCTTCTCTCTTAAAAACACCACCACATCAAAAAACAGTTTTACCACAAACATGGGGTTTTTTACCTGCTCAAAGCCTGCCTGCAAGCTCCTGTCCGAACGATCCCAGCAGCTTTGTGCTTTTCACAGAGGCCGCTGATGTGAGCAATAATGAATTTTTCCCCCCCTCTTCTTTCAGATCGATTCCACAGCTTTTTCTCCTATAACCAAGCCTCAGAGCTCTTTCTTCCCTCCCCCTGCCTCCTGCTTAACCCCACCTGATGTTTCCAGCAGCTCGTGGATGCTCCTGGGCTGCGGTGCCGCAGAGGAGGAGCTCGGGTACCCCCAGATGGGCTCAAAGGTGGGCACCCTGCCTGGGACACCCCCCCCCAGAGTCCTATATAGTGGTGTGGAGAGCTTGCAGCCCTCCCTCTGAGCCATAGGGGCAGGCTTGTGACCCACAAGTTTCTTTGCTTGGAGGGAAGGGCTGGTGTCCTTTGGGGACTGCGGGACTCGCAGAGAGGGGGGCTCGCTGCTGCAGACCCCCGTGCTCTGGGTGACCATTGCTCTTGCCTTGCAGCTCTGCCTCAGCCACCCCGGGATGCTCCTTGCCCAGCCTGTGCCTGGCAGTGTAAACCAGCAGGCAGATTTTAAATTAACGTAAGCGCCCCTGTCACTTTTGTCAATGACATTTTTTTTCTCCCACAGAACAAAGTCAAGAGAAACAATTTGATTTTGCTATTCTACAGAATAAAAACTAGATCCCCTAACTCTACACTTGCATCTAGATCAATTTTAAATGAGTTCACTGCAGCTGCAGTCTGAATCTAGTGACCGAGTCCAGCTTTCCACTGCTGCCACGTGAGGTCCTACACAGGGGAGTTTTGACCCACAGCTGGTTTTGAACTGTCTTCTTCTACCTGGTCCTTCGCATCCTCCTTGGGAGCCCGTTCTCTAGCCCCAAAGCTTCTGACGAGTCTGTTCAATGCTTGGGTCACTCTGAGCTTTCGCACGTTCACAATGACAAGTGCTGCAAGCACCAGAATGGCAACAGTTATTACCGTAATCCCGATGACAAACCTAAAAAGCCCCTTTTTAGTGACCGGTGCAGGCCCACTGTCAACGCTTCCTCCAAAGCCGATAAACTGGCAGTAGGGAGGTGCCCAGCCGTTGTCACAGTGGCAGTGTCCTCTAGTGTTGCAGACTCCTTTTCCTCCGCACGTTCTTTGGGTAGAACAGCGGGATGTCAAGTACTTCTCCTGGGGAACACACGTCCGATTAATGCAGATCATCTTCTCACCACACTGTGTGCCATCCTTAATGACTCCAGCATCCAGAATGTCCACACCCAAGTGGTAGTCTGTGCCCCAACACCAGGTATCGCCCACCGGCGTTTGAATGATGGTTGTGTGATCGTCCAGCTGAGGTAGACGTCCAACATTCATACACTGAACCCTCCCACACAGGACATTTTCTAGCTTACATTTCTGAAAGCTGATATCTGCCCCGTCTCCCCAGCAATTGCCAAATCGATCCCCTTTTGTGTTCACCTCCTGGAAACATGGCAGCGGAGCAGGCTTTGCTTCCTTGCCAAAGATACTCCTGCACTGTAATGTGCGAGACTGGCATTTGCCCGAATAACAGTACCCATCCTCAGCGCACGCGGTCCCATCTTGCTTGGCCACATCTGCTGGGCAATGCTCAGATGTCCCGTTGCAATACTCGGGCAGGTCACATGGACCAGCGCTCTCCCTACACACTTCTCCTTCTGGAACAGGTTTGCAGTTCTTACAGCAGCCTCCGGAAGTGCAAATGGCTCCTTCTTTTTTTTGACAGGTATTGTCACAACAAAGGTCCAATTTGCATTGTGCTTCTGAGCCGCAGTCGCACTCCTCCCCAACCTCCAGGACACCATTCCCGCAGCGCTGCAACGCAACCGTCATTACCGATTCTGGGGCGTTCTTAAGGCAGAACCCTCGCCCTGATGCTATAAAATGTAAATAGTGCTTTTTGCTGCAGTTGCTGAATTGATAGCTCACCGTGCTGTGTGCGCTCATGATGCATTTAGAGGTGTTCCCACATCTGCAGTATCTGTCATCGCGCTCCATGCCAAGGACGTGCCCTAACGCGCGAGCGACGTGGACAGCAGTGTCCATGTAAGGCCGTCTCGCAAATGATACAACAGCAGAGGCGCGTTTTCTGTCACATGCGCTGGCGAAGTTGGCTTTGCTACCTGCTTGCGACGCTCTCGTACCATGATCGAAGTCCATCGAGGCAAATAAACACCCCACGTCATGCACGGCGTACATAAGGCTTTGCTGCTCCCGCCAAAGATTGAAATGATGAAGGACCTTGGTTAAGTTTTTGGTAATACTGATAGGGTTCTTCTTCATCCAAACCTCTAGCGCAGTTATCAAAACACGAAGGCGGAAAGAATAAAACAGCCCATCCACTAGATTGATTATTTCAATAACTTCCAGTGTCACATTAGTTATATTTCTGCCGAAGGCATCAAAGCCTTCCTTATCCACCACAACAAGGAGCTTCAAATACCGCGTGTGCCCCCGGGGCTGGAACTGTCCCGTTGCTGTACCAGGACCTGGAAATTGTCCGTCTTTGTTGGGCATTTTGTACATCACCGTTCCAGGAATCACCTCCTCCCTCTGCAACAGAAGATGCTCAGCCATGGTGGAAGCTGCCAGGGGCTCGATGCTGTAGCTTGAGTTTCTAATCTGCAGGAGTCCTCTGAGCCCAGAGCAGGTAGTCAGAGTCACCGCAGAGTCCGGGATGCCTTCCACGTAGCCCTGGTAATAGCAACCTGCTGGCACATGGGGCTGTCTGGCCACCGCTTCCCCTTGGGAGTCACGAGTGAATACGGGGAAGTTTTTTATTACAAAGTCTTTCTGCCTGAGGTGAATGGTGTAATTCAGCCCCTGAATGCTGATGATATAGGACACTTGGTCCTGCCTGGCTTTCCCTGCCTTGGGGCCAAGTTTCCTTGGAACAACTATCTCGTAGGCCGTGTAGCCCCAAGCGGGTGGGGGGCTGCAGCCTGCGCAAGGCAGCAGGAGCCCCTGGAGCAGGAAGGAGAGGCCCAGTCCGAGGAGCAGAACCCCACTGCCTGTCAGGGCGCACCTTGGCCAGGGCCAGCTTGGAGCCATGCTCACTGCCCCCCAGGCTGGGGGAAAGGGAGGAGAATGTGGACGAGGAGACCTCAGAAAAGCTGCCTTTAACTCTGCAGCGAAGATCCCGTCTCACCGCCAGGACACGGTCCCTCAGGCTCTGTCCTCTTCTCCCTGCTCAGCCTGCAGCCTCCCGCTGCCTTCCTCCAACGTGCCTTTCCGTGGGTCTTCCTCGGTCGCCCGTCTGCCAGCCTGTCGCCCACCTGCAGCGGAGCAAAGCGGCGCCGGGAAGGACCTGGCATGGGCTGGGAAGCCAGGGTGTTGCTGCTCCTGGGGCTGGAAGGGAAGGGCCTGAGGGGCAACCGGTTCTCCAGCCCCACTTCAAACGTAAACATTCCGTGGGGAGGATGGAACCCGGCTGGCAGAGCCCCCCGCCACCCGCAACGCATTAAATACACCCCATCTCATGGCTAAGAGCCTGCTGTAGCCTAGTTGGGCTGACCCCATCTGCTGAGAGCGTGAGGAGCCAAATTGCTACAGCAATTTGTTTAAAAGGGGATTAAGCGTTAGTAAGTGGAAAGCGATGGATTACCGGGGAAACAAGGACTTGGTTGCTAACGGGACCTTCAGCCGCAGTGGTGAGAGCCTTCAGTGGCTGCTGACAGATGTCCTTGCAGGGCTCAGCACTCAGCTGAGCGCGTGCCACTGACTGTTTTAACTATTTGAGGGGAGTTTTCTTGCTAGAAAGGGAGAGGTATTCTTCGGGCCACTCATCCTTCTACGAGTAGGGGAGAGTCTTGTCGCACTTCTACAGAGCACATGCAGCTGGTTTGGCTGCCTTAAATATTCCCAGGATGCTTAGAAATTTTCTCTCGCTCCCTCCCCTTCCCGATACTACGGATGCTCTGTCAGTCGCTCACTATCCAACGCACTATTCACTCCCCAAAGGTACCAAGCAGATGGATGTTAACCCTGGCAAAGATGGCCTGGTGCACCTGGGCGCTCACAGCTGTCCCACCACCTCTTTTCATGCCGCTTTTGTTCTGAAATGCTCATGTGACAAGGGTCTATCTGATTACTGTCAACAAGCCAGTCAAACCTTGCTTGAGGATAATAGAAGTACTTCTAGAGCCAGGAAGCGTACAAGAGCCATACTTGACAGCACTAGCCTGGGTCAGAAGGGCTGACTGCCTAAGAGGCGAGGAGAAGCACTCCGGTGCTCCCTGGCGAAGCGCGCTGCCAGCCTGAACGAAAGCCAACCCCATTTCTCCTCTACCGGTGTCTCCTGTTGCCAGCCCAGCCACAAGTCCCGGCAGCGCTCCCGCTTCTGCCACCTTCAGCAAAGCGCAGCGCCCTGTAAGGCTCAAGAAACCCGTTCCTAGAGCGGAGGAGCTGTTACACCTGACGGGGGAACGGCACTGAACACCGAACAACTCATCCCTCCCTTCCCCGACTGCCTAAACTTGTAGCTACAAGAGTAATTCTGTAGACCTTGGGGGTTAACCTGCAGCACCGGGCACGTACTGCTGCCATCTAACGGAAAGCAGCGTGTGAAAGAAACAATTTCAGGTTCAGTTGCTGGGCAGGGCACATGATGTTCTAGGGTTTTATCCTGCCTATCCTGTCAGTCATTCTTTCATCTCGAAGCCTCACGGCACTCCCTGCAAAATAGAAAGCAAAGTGCTTATTCAGAGTTGTAAGGCAGGCGGGGCGGAGGACGGAGTGCGGCAGGGCTGGGGCTGGCGCGAGGAGTGCGGTGGCAGGAGAAGCTGTGCCCCTCCGGACATAGCTGTCCTCCCCGGCCGAGCTACGGGGACTTGGGAACCAAACAAAAGCAGCCAGTTAACTTTTAAGTTTAGTAAAATCATTTATATACACCAATGCGTAATATTTACAATATAATACTGATCCAAAATAAACTAACATATCACAGATAACACTGAAAAGGAGAAATGAAAACATTTTAATACACAGAAGTTAAACATGGCATGAGGACAGACTCAGATTTCCAAAAGAAAAACCTGAAGTAATGACAGCGAAACTTTGACAAGTTGCTATTTTCAATCAAAAACTCTTTCACCTAGTCAAATTCTTCTAATTTTTTTATATATATAGCTTAAAATAATCAAGTCACAGGAGAAGTCAGATATACCTAAAATTTTGCAAAGGTCAAATGATTTCAGAGATTTTTTGCTCTTAAATAAAATTCAAAAAAAACCCAAACCCACAACCTACAGAGCACTTTCTCATATCCTTTTAGTGTTTGTACAAACAATGCCTTCTTTGATCCCACATGACCCTTCCATATCAAGATATTTACAGTATTCACAGTCTGCTATAAAGGATCAGTAGATTTATTACCACATAAAACCTTATATAATCTAGGTATCTTGCATTTTTGTCAACTGAAAAATAAAAAACCACAGGAAGGAGAAAGTAAAATACTCCTTTAAAATAGGTAATTGAATCCATTAAGGTGTATTTAATTTTGAAATCTAAACTTTTTAAAGAGTAAAATAATCATCTTTCTTATAGAAGTAAAACCATTTGACCTTGAATCTTCAAACTGTGTTTTCTTAATCTGTCCTTCCCTACCTCCGTTTTAGTTCAGGCCATTCTTACTTATCACAGGCAATAAAATCTATAGTAAATCCATAAAAAGCAGTTCCTTATTCACAAAAGCCTTTAGAAGTCTGACTTCCCTCCAAGACACCAGAACACCTCACGGTCGGTCGCGGATGTACCCACCTCACGAGCAGCAACCGCCTGAAATCGTTTTGTCGTGTACGTTAAGGCAGGATGAAGAGAGGAGGGACCCTCTAACGCACAGCCAGGTCCCATCGGCTCTGCTTATTTCTGAGCTGCCCCGGCCCGCGGCGAGCAGCAGCGGCTCTCGCACCCCGGGGTGCTCCCCGCCGTACCAACCGCACGCTGGTACTGCAGAAACAGGCTGAAGCCCTTTCCTACGGACCGTTCCACAAGCCCCGCTACCGTCATCTTTAACACCAGAGCAACCCGCCAGAGAAAAACCAGCTCCCGGCGTGTTTCACCCGGCGTCGCTCGCGAGGCGCTTGGAGCCCATCGGGCTGTGGCGTGGCAGCAGCCTCTGCCGACTGCACTCTGCGCCGACCAGAAAAGCAGCCACGATCTTTCTGCTAACACGGCCTGGCTCCCAAGAAACTACCTGAGTGTTTTCCTCCTCGGAGGGCAGAGTTGCAAAGTGCTTTTGTGGGGAATTTTTTGCACTCCCATTCAAGCAGAGGTTATTTCCTTGTTGATTTCTCTATTTGTCACACTTAAGTGTTCCAAAGCAAGAGATTTTCCCCAAAAAACAATGGATTTCTCACAAAAAAGGAAATAATCTATTACATTTAAAGATTGTGAGGACGTCAACATGACCTAGAATTTAGGGCAAGGACAAAAATGCATATAATAGGGGCTGCAAACTTGCTGATACACTACCAAGAAATTACAAACACTCATCTCTTGCTAAATCGCTACAGCTGTCATCGATACACGTCAGTGCACAAATATTCCATGTAGTGTCAGAGGTATGATTCTGGCTTACACAAAACCTCCCTGTTTCCATCAGAGAAAGCGATGGTTAAGCAGGGACTGTGGTTCTTACTCTGCAGTAAATCAGGCATCGGAAAAACTGTCAACAGGATTAAAAGAAAGCTGACAAGAGGCTGATGGAGAATGAGAAAGGAAGTATCTCCTTCGTGTAGAAAACCGAAGTTACTGTTTACAAAATTTTATAGAAAGAGTCAGACACTGGTTTGCCATCCAAGCTAAAGGTTGCAAGGAAGTCTGGTATAGAAAAAAGACAAAAAAGAACAAGGCTGGACTGCCATAAGAGTAAATTGGGAGATTCATGGCTCAGGTTTGTAAATGTAAACCCAAAATTAATGAGCTATGAAATATAACAATAATGTTCAAGAGTCATTACTAATAGCCCTGAATTGGCACTTCAGTCTGCAGACCAAACTCATTCAACGTCTGCACAGGTTTAGTACCAAAATATCTCTATAAAAAGCCTTCGACCAGTCTCAAAAGAAAGAAAAGCATCAGAAGGTAGAAAACTAGAAATATGTACAGATTCTTTTCATTTGTTCGTTTAATTAAAATTTTTTAAAAAAACAAAAAAACCCAACAAACCAGCTTTTGGAGCCAATGTTCCAGACTAGTGAAAGAACCTGCCCTGGGCAGCCTCATGGCCCAGGCAGCGTAAGGACGCGTGTCAAGCCCTGCATCTGTTGCTCCCCGAGGAGGAGCTTGAAGGCATCAAAGAGAGGGGGAGCTTGGACTCCAGAGGGTGACACAAGGGAAGGATCACCGGTGGATTCACACAGCAGCACTATGACCCTTGCCAGGATGATCTCTTTCAAACAAGAGGACAAGTCTGAAACCAAGCGTTGGATCTTCTAGAAAGGAAAGGAAGGAGTACGTGGCTGGAACAGACACAACTGCTGATCTGGGGCCGAAGCAAATGAACCCCACGCTCACTGCTGTCCGCAGAAGATCCCACCATGAAAATAAAAATAACTTGTACATAAGTAACTAGAACATTCTTCTATTCTGCTGTTGAACAATATGATAAAAAAGAGGAATCTTATGCTGAACGGCCAATTCAGCCTTAAAGAAGGTCTGAGGAAGATGGGGAAGAAAGGAGGAGGGCTAAGCCTTAAAGAAGGTCCGAGGAAGATGGGGAAGAAGTAAAAAGAGGGCTACTGATCAGAACTGAAACATACAGCAAGCACATGGGCTCAGGCGCCCTTGGCAAGGCCAAGCGTGGCTCTTGGGTCATCTAGCGGAACAGAAGGCTGTTTAGTTGCCTCTACCTAAAGGCTCGGAATTTAGGCGCGACGGGTAGCTACGAAGGTCGTGTTTCACAGCACTTGCTTCGAGTACTTACTGAGCAGGGTGTTGAGAAACTGTGGCTGTCTCGTTCACATACATAGTCATTGCAGCTGGCTGTATGTATAGCAGATGGAAGGCAGCTTCTGCAACTGGTTATTAAGAAAAAGAATGGTCTTTAACAACATAATTTGCCCCATCTGGGGGACTCATGATTAACAGTACATACATGATCATATATACCTCAAGGAACTGAGTTTTAAAAAAATATTACAGTACCAATGATTTTTTTTTTCTGTATCTACAACTATACAGCATTTTCAAGCAGTATGGAAATTTAATGAAATAATTATGATTTATTAATTTACATAAAAATACTTTTTACAGTTAAAGAATAAATCTTAAATGGTAAAAAAAATAAGATTAAGAAGCTCCAGCTATTGAGAGTCATGGGAGTTTGTCTGCTCTTCGATAACTTGTTTTACTATTTCTGCCAGTTTTAGTCGATCCACTTTATCTGTGAATCCTCTGCCTGAAAAGAGAAAAATAGGTAGTCAGGTGTGCCGGGCACAAGGAGGAAAGTAATCACGGCTGGAGTCATACACTGACCGAACACAGAACAACGCTGCACACAGAAATGTAGGACAACACCTGCAAAGGAACCAAAATGAGTCACAATCTCTAGCACCACTGAAAAAATAGTAATAATAAAAAAAAACACTTAAAAACCTAAATTAAACCCAACCAATGGGAAAAAAAAAAAAAAAAGCCATGTGGAATGAGGCATGGCCAAGCCCTTGGGAACCTGCCCCCGGCCCCCCTATGTCCATCCTGGGGACTCACACCTCTGCCACCCTGTTTTCTCGAGGAGCCACCCGAACAGCCTCAAGCAGCCGGCCTAGCTGAATCCACTTCCTACACAAACTGAGCCGAAGCGACGCTGTGCCGACAGAGATGAGGGCAGCAGCCTCCAGCAGAAAGAGGGTAATAAACAGCTGGAAGGAAACCAGCTCAGAAGAGCTAAAGCGGTGTCTAAAGCGATGATCCCCCTGCGCTGTTATGCCCCTA
>KL263622.1:25276-47695 GCA_000699545.1 Podiceps cristatus
CGACCCTGAACCTCAAATAGAAATTTTAAAGCAGAACTTTCAACCTCACTTCTGAAACATCCATGCTGGCAGATGGGCTAAAATGGTGTCAAAACCTAAATCAGCCTGACACAAATCCAAGAGATTTGGTTTTATTCCCATATAACAAGGTCACTGCTTCCCCTCTTTCACCCAGCACCAGCAGCATTCTCCGTGGAAGAGAAAGATGAACCTCAAATAGAAATTTTAAAGCAGAACTTTCAACCTCACTTCTGAAACATCCATGCTGGCAGATGGGCTAAAATGGTGTCAAAACCTAAATCAGCCTGACACAAATCCAAGAGATTTGGTTTTATTCCCATATAACAAGGTCACTGCTTCCCCTCTTTCACCCAGCACCAGCAGCATTCTCCGTGGAAGAGAAAGAGTTCCTCACCATTCCAGCTGAAGCTCTGAAGAGTGTCTCGCAGCAACTTACACTCTCGATTATACTTCCACGCCTCCTGCATCACTTCATTCAGCTTCTCATCTTCATTCTCTCCTATTTAGGAGAACAAAGATAAACAGGAGGTTTGTTCTTCTGAATCACAACATTCAGAGCTTCAGTAAACCGTATGTGCAGTTATTCCCCTCGTCTCACGCAAACTAGGAAATCGGTTTGAAAGCAGACACTCCTGTCTGAAGCTATTTTAACAGCTCTGCATGTCACTGTTGACACTAATATTGGGCATCCACCAAAATTACAGTCCACAGACAACGCTTTTTTCTTGAGACTGATTGGACAACAGAAGTTTTGTTTATCCTTCCTCACTACGGGCACAGGCTGAGCTCGCGGCACAGTAAAAAGGCAGTGCCTTGCACGTTTAGGAATGTAACTTTCTTAAAAGTGGCAACCTTTACCAGCCTGTGGTAGAATGCACTGAGCAATCACATCTCTCAGCTTCTCCAGAGCCACGTTGGAATCGTTACTGCCATTCTCAGGGTCATGGATATAAACACCATCCTTTGGCTTCGTGCTGCAAAAGAAGGAGGACGCAATTACAATCAATGCAACTCAAGTATGTCACTAGTCGTGGAACTGCGCCAGTAGAACGCTATTTCTGGAAAGCTGGGGCTGGGAGCTAGATTTAACATTAATTATAACAATGTCCTGCATTACGAGACCACTTTAGATATGATGAAAAATCAATATTCTTTTAAATTAATTCAAGTAAGAGTAATCCTAAAATGCACTGTTCTGTTTTTCAGATAGGTAACTTGAACAAAGAGACGGACATTACCTGATTTTTTCAGTAAATAAATGTCAGGATCAGAAAAAAAAAATATCGGAATTCTTTCTCCCAGTTTGCCCTACCTTACTCAACATGCGATCCACCTTTTTGTAACAGACCTGTTCCACTACCTGTATGACTTAATAACACTAACCAATCCCCTTCCTGCCCTCACTGGCGTATCTTGGAAGGCACAACATATTATGCAACGGTGACTTGACTCCAGCTACCCACTTCAGCGTGAGGAGTGCGTCAACCAAACCAGAAATTCAGGAGCATGGTTAGAATTGAATGAACTTGTAACGCGCTTAAAGTCATTCTCCTGGCATCACAGCCGGGAGATGTGATCTCTCAGAAATAGCTTTAGAGAGTTTCTTTCGGATCAAAGATCTTTGATCTTTCAGAAATAGCTTCAGAGAGTTACCCCAGCAATTTCCTTTTGCGCAGGATTGGGTTGTTGACGGAGTGAAGGGGTTTGAGACTGACTTTGAGGTCTTGGATTCTCATGTTCGCAAGCTGTTCTGCATGAGCCTGTTGTATCCCTGCAACCATTGCCTGGAATGAAGAGAATTGCGCTTGATGTTTTAAATAGCTTCTTTGTGAAATAAAGAACAGTATATGGACAATGTTAGCCATGGGGAAAAAAAAAAAAAAGTGAAAATCCTATTTACTTCAGAGATGCGTAACAAAAATCAGGTTTGCATTATGCAAGACATGATCAGAACTACAGTCGTTGCCTGTATATCCCGACCTCACAGGGGCTGAATAACAAAGGATAATCTCTACCATGTGAAAGAAAACTCTCAAAGCATCCAAGAGCTACCCAGCTCTCCTATGCAACATTCTTGATAAAATAAACTGCTGTTTAGACCTTGTCCATCATCAGCTGGGCAGAGGGTAGGATGTTATCAAGTGCCTCGGTGGAGTTGAGCCAGGGATGGTCCAGCACACCTTCAATGGTCAGCCGTTCCTCAGGTTTGACCTTCAGCAGCCTGGGAGAGGAATCAATCAGTCCATAAAGATGCCCATCTTGATTGACAACGTGCTGCTCTGCCTGGGATCGGAGCACTCAGCAAGCTCTAAGCATTAGAGGGGCCAAAAAAGAAACTCCTCCCAACAACTAAAACACGAAGCTGACCCAAAAGCAGCCTGACTTTCTACCAGCCTCACTGACCCTTGCTGCGCTGACATTTTAACGCTCGCACAGCTCATTCAGTTACATTCAGCAACTCAGTGCAAAGGCAGGTGTTGAGGCCATTTTAGTAATACTTGTGTTCTGCTGAACTCTACATTCACATCCTCCCGGATGGGAAATTATCTTCCAGATGAACTGGAAATGATCCAGACCCGACACTCTCTGGAAATGCACACTTAGAGCTCACTCACATAATAGTCTGCACTCACACCAAGGACTCTGGGTATGCTGAAGTAAGGCAAGGTTTAAAGCTGGAAACCCGTTTGCTGAATTAACTGCTTTCACCATGCAACATCTTAACGCTTCTCCCCCTGCAAAAGCCTCAAGTAATGGACCCTTTGGCAGGTTACAGCACCTCAAAATAAGGAGCTTTATTCTAAGACCTCTGAAAACTCCATGGAATTAAATTTTACTAGAATGAAACCCTGGAAAGAGATTTTGCAGCTAAACCCATCTTCTCATGATAACCACAACTGTTTAACAGAAGAAGTAAAATTTCACACAGAGTGCTGACAGGTTATCCCAACAGTCTAAATTAGAAACGACTGACTTGATGAGTTTGTCACACTTTCTTAGACAATACTCTAAATCAGCATCCTGGCTGCAAAGCAGAATTGTTTAATGTACCAAGAAAGTGGAAATAACTTTTGCAAAATGTCAGCAGGACCACAGGCTAGCTCATAAATTTCGCTTGCAAGGCCATGCTGCCAAACAGGTCGTAAGTTCAGTTTTGATACAAGACCCAAGACACATGCATTCCTTTTCCGTAGGTTTTCAAAGTCCTAACCTATTATCAGGCACTCCAGCTCATAAAGCTTGAGGTCAGAAATCAGCTCGACATGCTTGAAAGGAAGCAGCTGCTTGAATGCAAAATATGACCCCAGAAGCGAGACTCCAAGTGAATAGCAGTCTACCTAAATAAAATCTAAACTTATCCAGAATTATTTAAAGTCTAAATGCATTCCTACACCATAAACACAGGTTCAGACTCACTGGCTGGAAAAGACAAGCAGGAAAGGGAATCCTGATAACATTAGTGAGAGAATTAAGTGAGGTGAATTGAATCTAATTAACAACGTTCTGCGAGCAGAGTTTCAAGGCCATTTTTAAAGACAATGAAACCTACTGACTGTGGAGCTTCTGAGCGAGAATAAAGAATTGACCTTGGTATAAACAGAAGTTTCACTGCAACATAATCTGCAGTTTATTTGGTGAAAGGTTGTGGGCTCTCCTGCACGGCTATAAACAGGTCCCGGCACCCTTTCTAAACAATGCTAAGTCCTTGGAAATTTTACAGTATGGCAGAGGAGATAGTGAGAGTTTAAAATTATTTATCCAATTAATTTTTTTTTCTATTTACATTGCTTTTATCCTTCCAGTTCATCTGGTGATACAAGAAAAGGCAGTAAGTCCCTCTCACATTTTAAAAGATAAGTGAGGTCAAGACCTAATCGGTGCCACATTCTCGCTTTCAAACAGGACCATGGGATCAGAGTCTCTGAAACATCTGCAATTGAGATGTGCATTGCATGAAGAACAGTTTCCATTAGCATTTAGAATAAAATATCAATGCAAAACCTTATCTCATAGTCTGACACTTCATGACACATCTTAACCTCCTTTTCCATGCCTCTCTCTTGACTCCTCTTAGATGGTGTATTATGTGCTCAGGGTTTTAAGGGACAGATGTACCTGATCTTTTTATGCCACCTAAAAGCCCTATGATTTTAAATGTTAAAATGTTAGTTTTAATTACATTTAAATATTATCATAGGAGATATGTGCCCAGAGAGCACTTGCAGATACAGCAGCCAGTTGTCTATATCGCTCTGCAACAAGGTAATGTACCCCTTCCCCTTAAAGACTAAATGCACCCTAGCAATTTCAGAGACAGGAGACATCAAAAATTGGACACAACAGTTGGGGGGAGAGCAGGGGGGGGAAGAGAGGGAAAGAAAAATATTAACCAGACTTCATTTGTGCTGAATATGATAGAAAATTTTTCAGCTGTATGTGCTGCAGACAATTCCCCCCGCCTTTGGAAAAATAAGCCCTTTGTGACAACGCACTTTCAAGTGATTTTCCAATTTCTTAATATAAGCAAAGAGCAATACAACATTTTCCTCAACTGACTCACTTTCGCACAATGTCTTTCGCCATTTCTGAGATCTGGCTCCACTCTTCCTCTGGAAATTCAAAACTTCCTGTCATGATCTTTTTCCGCATGTCCTTTGGAATTGTCCGACTATGGTGTTTGGAGTAAAACGGAGGGTATCCACACAGCATCACGTAAATAATGACACCCAGGGACCACAAGTCACAGCTCTGAAAGCAAGGAAATGATCACTTTGGGGCGCAATTTGCAGCAAGCAGTGGTGTAGCTATGTTAAAAGTTCTATGTGATTCCCTAAGAAAACAGAAACACAGCTCAGCCTCCTCCTAAAGGTCCACCTGAGGACCTTCACGGGTCAATACGGCAAATATGCAAGCACAAGATAACTCCATGCCGCCAAGCTAAACTACTGCCAGCACCCAAAAGTAGCTTGTTTACAGAAAGCGCTCCTGTAACTCTGCTATGCAATGCTAAATTGTATGGAAACAGCCAGTGCGTCAGAGGCGCGAGCAAGCTGCACATTTACACATCTCTCATACTCAGCATATACTGCTCTCAGTATCAGAGCATAAAACAGAACACAGTCATTTTTTAGTACGCGAGACTAAAAAAAGAACCACCACCAAACAAATGAGCTAGCAGAGATACTTAATCAGAGACGTCTGCAATGAAAAACACACGCCCTGAAAGCCACGGAGAGGAAGCAGCTTCAGAAAGCCAGGAGCAGCGTGTCACGGCGGCTCACGCTGCGCTCCCTCCTGCCCTCCCACCCCGGCCTGGAGCTCCCTCCCCTGCCCCCGCACTGGTGCTTCTGCTGGCGTGATACAGAACAAGTTCATCCAGGAGTCCAGCTCAGTAAAGAACCTGAAAGCCAGATCTGTTCCCCATTTAGACCACTGTGTGTTCACGCAACACAGACGCCTCTCGGGAAGAAAGGAAAAGGACCGTAACAGCTTAGACTTCAATTCAAGCCTCTGTTGGACCATGTCCTTAAGGATGCTGCTCTTATCACGTGGCTATGGCAAGGTGCAGGTAGGGCTGGCAGGACCTGCTCTGCCCTGGCCATCCATCCCCAGTATTTCTTTTGTGCCAACTCTAGCATTTGTACGGCGACTTAATTATTTGCACTGGCTTGGTTTCCAGCCCTACCAGTCCTCCAGGGGACTCCCAGAGGTTTGTGCCAGCACAAGGACGGACAGGAACACACAGCCAAGCGTGAGCAGAAGCCTGAACCCCAGCCAGGTTCAGGTGACTGTGGAGAGACAAGCAAGGGCAGATTTGAGGAACTGGGGAGGTTCTGCAATCGGTTTACACCGACAGAAGCCTGCAGAGCTGCCAACGGAAGCAACCTCAGCATCACCCTGTCTGCCCCAGGCTGTATCTTCCACCGCCTCCTCTGGGACAGCACCAGCATTCGTGAAGCTGCACGGACAAACTCAGAGAGGGAATCCCTGACCACAGTAACTTTTTTGACTGGATCAACACTGAACTCAAAGGTGAGACTGTTTCCTTCTGGAGGCAATACACTTAAATCAGCTCATATTGATCATTAAATCATACCCTTGGCTTCTGGCTTCTACAAAAGATGAGGATGCTGATAACAAAAGAAACTCCAAGGATTTACCCCATCTATGTATGCTTTTCAGCAAGTGGTTTAAGCCAATCTCAGATGGTTCTAGAAGTCTAAGTATCTATTTAGGTACCTAAATTCATTTTTTCCAGTGACTGGAGATAATTTCAAACTAAATCAATGGCACTTTAGGCATTTAAGTAGGAAACAGGTGTCTAAATTCTTTGTGGATATGGTTCCCAGACTCTGTTTCTCGAGAGTCAATCCCCTCCAGTTGATCCACTGGATCTAGTTGATCCAATACACACACAGCTTAATAAAAATACGCAGGGAATCAAAGATGTGTTTTTTCCTCCAATTTAAATCCGTGGGATAGAGCTGCCAATCGTGAAGGTGGATCACAGGCATTTCCACTCAGGCTCTGAATTGCTGTGGAAGGACAGGGCACCTGGGAGTTTATCAGGGTCTATTTTGGGGAGCCAGGCTCATGCCAGATGCTGCTTTTCCAGTGAGTCACACTTGGCAAGGTAAGGATGAGGCTCCTTCTTTCAGCAGCCTTTCCAGTTAGTGCCACCATGCCTGAAAGCAGTTCAGAGTGACCGATCTGTTCTTTAAATGAAACAAAACCAAAATCACCGTATCACACTGTAAATCCCAGAGATCAAGGCAGCTGAACCTTGTCAGTATGTGAGTTAACTCCAACGGGTACCTGTTTTCAAGGTTCTTCCATTCTGTACGAGATTATGGACCATATTTTGCTTCCATTACCATGGCCAGGGCTCTTTGGGTCATTAAAAGAACAAAACAGCTGTTCAACTGTTACTAATACGAACAACCACTGAGCACAAGCAACCACTTCTAGGTGTCTCTGGAACTGTATCTACCCTCTCACAACAAAAGAGAGGGAAGTCCCTTGGAGAGGGCTGTAACTGGAGAGTAAGTCTGCTTCAACCCACAGAAGTGGCGTTCTTGAGCCTTGTGAGACTTTCAAAATTAATAAAAAACGACTTTCCCTGTGGCTGGGGCTCACACGAGAGAAGGCAGAAGAAACTCTGTATTAAAAAGACTATTGGCACCTGTCTGAAAACTTTTTTTATAAGAAGTGTCTGGCTTCAATCATGAAGCTGTTCCTGCAGGGTGGAGAACAGATAACCATAGCCCTGAAGAAGGCAAATTCGTGATTAGGAAACCCATGTGGATAACCCAGGGACAGTTATCTCTGCCCGCCTTTGCTTAAGCTCTCTATAGAAGGCTTTAGCTCTCTATAGAAGGCTACTAAAACATAACACTATATATCAAACTACCCCCTCTAGCATGTGGTGGGTTAAACAACCATCCCTGAAGCTGGAATAAGTGTAGACACTCAGCACTGCAATCAGAAACCAGCTAAATATAATAAAAATTGATACTCAAAGAAAAACACTCAGTGGTTCAAACACTGCTAAGCCAGCAGGAGACTCTGATGCCGATATGGAGGAAGATGTTTTGGAACAACCAAAAAAGACTACAAACCTTCAGGACACTCTGTTCACACTTTACAAGACTCCAGCAGCAGTTGTTATTGCCCATGGCCTACCGCTACAGACAACGCAATACGCTATCGGTCATTTCGCAGAAGATCCCCGATACAGAGAAGGTGCCACCACTGCAGCCTGAACAAGAGAGCCTGAAAAGTGCTTTGCACATCCAGAAACTCCGGCTGCCAGCAGGCAAGATAATTCCTTTGAACCAGTCTCTTGTGGAGGTGAAGGACTTCCTACACGGTCACACTCCAGTAGAATCATTCTACTCTCCCCAAAATCTTTTTATTATTTAGTGGTCCTTTAACCCTATTTGTATATTTTTCCTTTAATTAGAGGATAATTAATTAGGCTTGGACCAAGTGCGCATTTCCTTATTTGCTCCATCAAAAAGACTGCAGAGCCAGCAGCACCTTTTAGTGTGCCACTTCTAAAACCAAGAAAGACAGCTACCCACGCTGATCATTATCTTTTAATTTGCCAGTTCAACTGCATGAAACCTGGTCTGAACCTAATACGTTTAAGGGGATAAATACCACTGTACCCTGGTCACTCTGTCACCTCTTTTAGGAAAGCGGAAGGAACCACGCTTCTGAGAAACACAGCCCCGAAGATACTACTCCCTTACAGTTGAAAACACACGCGTACACGAAATCACAAGCAACATGACGTTTCCCTACTGCTTCCTCTAGACCCCGCTCTTCTCTCAGCACGAGATATTGGGCTAGTCGTTAGATGTACTCCTGTCACAGAGATCAGAATGACTTTATTGCTTCTGGCCCTAAGTGTGTAATTTCAGGGCAATAAAGTTTATTGCCTTAGGTGATAAACCGGATCTATAGACCACTTCTACAGCAGATATACTGGGGGATAGGGAAGGGGGGAAAAAGACTGTGTTTTAACGATACTGACTTGTGGACTGTTTCATAGCTTACCTTGTTGTAAGTGTAAGGTGTTGGAGAGGTGGGGATAATACCAGATTTTTCTTTCTGATGCCGTCTTTGTGCCTCTAATACCTGTTTCCATGAGAGAAAAAAAAAAAAAAAAAGGATGGAAAATACATCTCACTTACAGGCACCACAAACAGCAATGCCTATGCCAAGGATGCCCAACGCTATTCTGTTAGGTGGACTTATTCTAGCTACTGAAGGCTGCCAAACTCAAGCCGTTCTTCCAAAGACAGACTGGAGCTTTCTACACAGGAAAATTTCAGCTAAATTATTTTGCTGCTTTGGATGAAACTTCCAGTTTTACCTGAATTAAAGCAATTGTTCTCACTTCCTTTGTTCAAAAACTCTAACACCTCCATGCTTTGGAACCAGAACTTAAAACGTGTTTGGAGGGTAACCCTAGCTCCAGAGACGTCCCTTTTTGCCTCTCCCATGAACAAATCTGATCAAATCTGTATTTCCGGGTTTCTAAAAAAATCTCAAATACGTTCAGGAAAAGCTTTTTACAGTTTTGGTAGTTCAATTGTTTTAAAAACCCTGTCTGTAGTGCACATGGCCTTTCATCGGCAGGCTCCAGACCATGCAGCCACAGTCTAGGACCCTCCCTCAGCTGATCTCTGCAATTGCTCCTTCTAGTCACTGAAGGCTGCCGACATGCCCAGTCTGCAATTAGGTATCTATCTGCAGTTTTCTCTTAATTTTCTTCACGACTCCAACACAAAGCACAAAAGAGCAGCACTACAAAAACCAGCCTGTCTGTAATTATAGATTACATCTTAATGCACACTGACACGGGGGCCACGCCAAGGTGAAGGGGCAACTCTGGCACTGCCCTCTTTTTGAGCAATTGCCTTTACAGAACCTTTTTGTTTCAGCATAGTCCTTTTTAATGTAATCTTCTATGAGCCTGACCTGGAGGAAGGATTGTGAAGCAGGGACTTTTCCAAAACAACCACTTTAATACAGTTAAAGACGCCAATTGTCAAAATCCTGGAGTAGTCTCACCAGTGGGAGTCGGGCCTGGGAGAGTCAGGAGGTATCAGCAATAAGTCAGCACTAAGAACACAGTCTGGGAAATTTGCTTCACGATCTCCTGCTGCAATCAAGAGATCACGGTGGCACGCCATCTTAAAGGTGGCTACTATGCAATTATGCAAGATTCCTGCACCCAGAAGCCTTTAATAGGACAGCAAAGGCTTTTAAAACGATGTGGCTATGGAGGCACGGGCAATAAAGATTATTATTCCCCTTTAGCCTAGAACTGTAATCGTTTGTTACCTGAGGTGCTACGTAATATGGAGTGAACTGTGGTGTCATCAAGTCACCTTGGTCTACTTTGGCAAATCCAAAGTCACACAATTTAACAGGTGCATCCTAAAACAAGGAGGAGAGGTTTCATTACAAAATCTCATTGTATCAGCTTTTTTAATACATCCTTCTCGCCTTGTGCTCATCTTACCTTTGCCACATGTACTCCTCTTTTGTATTTATACCCTTATCTTTCCAGAAAGCAGCTAAAAGGTCATAAAGTGATCTTGGAAACAATTATTTTTGTTCTCCTGGGGGCTCTGGGTCAAAAGCAGTCCCCCTCTCAGCTTTGGAAAGCACTAAGCACATTGTGGGGGGGTCACTGCATATGCAGGATGGTTATGAGCAGGAGAAGAAAGAAACAGGCAAGTGCTTGGATACATCAAAGCATCTATAATGCATGTTAGAACGTCCTGATGACACCTAGGGAGGAAATGTGGCCGAGCAGATCTCCTCAGCAAAGCAGGATTCTGTGTTGAGGTGGAGAACCTGACCCACACTTAGCAGCAGCAGCACGGACAGCCTGTACTCCACACAGATCAGAGTACGGAAAAGCACAGAGCCAAAGTCATTAATTTTTGTCACCAAAAGATTGCATTAATGTCATTTTACAACTATTCTGGAAAATCACTATTGAGCCACTTTACAGAATTCAGCAGTAAACAAAGAATACCGAGTCTTCATCTTACCAGAGAGTTATCCTTGAAGAGGAGATTCTCAGGCTTGAGGTCTCTATGTGCAATGTTTAATGAGTGGCAATGCTGCAAAGCCAAAGCTATCTGAAAAAGGGCACAATAAATCAACTCCAATTACAGAATTCCTCCTTTAGCCTGGACAGTTATATTCGCTTTAAAACGGAGATTGCCAACATAGCTTAGACCCCAAACATTTTCACTGCACTTGGGTGCAATTCTGAGTTTAGAAAAGCCCGGCCATACTGTGCAATACTGCACTAAAGCGACGATTGGGAAACGAAACCCATCAAGCTATTCAGTTTGCATTTCACTCAAAGCAAACGAAAAATAAAAGCTAAGTTGTACTGGGCTTCCCAACCATTTTAGTTTGACCAACTCAGGGCATTGTTACCCCCCGCCCCCAGAAGTAAAACAGATCACAACAGTGTCCTTTTATATGCCGTGCTAGGCCTACAAGGTCGCTAAACTTGCTTGCACACTCTCCAGCAATTACATTCTGTTTAACAGTCAACAGTGAGTTCTTGCTTCAATATTGCAGTGAATATTTTATTGCATTTGTTACTGACTTAAGAGTGAACATTCAGGCAGTTTTATTCCATAATTCTTGATGTTGCTGCCTGCAATTTATTCATTTCATCGGATAATACACAGAAAAGCATTACTTGATTCTTTCAAAGACAGCTTCTGACACTGCTGTAGTTCAGAAACCCATAACCCAGCCACGAAAGCTCTACAGACTGTACATTTGAAAGTGCAATTCAGTTAAAGAAAACCAAAGCATAAATACTTAAACAGCATTACTGAAACAAAAGTAAAGCAAAGCCACACAACCCTTATTTGGAAACATTCCTATTGGCTTCTGTAGGGTCCTACCCAAACACAGCACTTGGGGTGAAGCGCTGAGTCCTTAGGAGACTGCAAATTGCTGTGGCAAGAGAACTTCAGTGTTAACTTAGCTCAGAAACAAATACAAACACATTCCCAAATAAAAATGATGTATCTCTCTGACAAGTTTTTAACCATTACTGGGCACAAGAAACTAGGTTCAAGACACCAATGAAGAACCACTAGATGGAAGACTTTAGCGTTGCTTTCAAACTTCATTTATATAAACATTCAAGAGTTACTAGGGATGTAAATAACCCAAGTGCACACGAAGTCAGAATTCAATTCAAAGTCTTGTCTTTTGGTAGAGTTTCAAAATATTTTCCCAACACGTTAATCCCAGAGACTGCCTTGCATTGTCAAAATCGAATGGCCCAAAGGACATGAAGACAAACTGTCAAGAATAATTCCGTACTTCCACCTAATTTCTTTGTTGGATGAAGCCAAAAAGGTAACGGCACAGTCACCATTTCACTAGAAACAAGTCAAAACACAAGACAGAAAAGTAAGATGAAGCGATTTGGCCCCATTTTTTGCCCAAGTACCAAACATCATCTTCCCAGCTTACGGGGAAGCAAGTGATCAGAATACGGATATATTCGTAAACAGTCACGTCAATTTACGACAAATGCTGTAATACCTTGTATCACGTTTTCTTTCCTTTATTCACTGCAGCGATCACTGGTGTGGGAGCAGGACATTTACTGCTTAGTATCTCCAGTATAATCTCCCACCTACAGTTGATAAGTCTTTTGTTTGGAATGCCAATATAACCTCTGCAAGAAGCAAACGAAAGCAACTCTGGCCCTCAGCTTCACATCGTGGTGCCAATTCCCATGCAGAATTACTCAGCCATTTCGACAGCAAGATCCTTCTACCTTGTGGTTCCTTACCAGGAATCCACTGGTCCTGTGCTGTGGCTCCCAAGAAAGGCCAGCACAACAGACAACCATATTCTCTTTCCTGCCACCTCCCCAATAATCCAAGCTTTCTGACTGGGCACCACAAGTCATCCAACAGCTTGGAAATGAAAGGGGAACAAGCTCACCCCAGAACTGGGAGGAGCTGACTGGGAAGCCCCGCTTTGAATCCCATGGAGGCCCTTCTGCTTCGGCACCCTGCCTGCTCTAGCAGGATATAAGCTAGCCACACCAGATGCACTGCTAAGCAACAAAGAGCCTGATGGACACCAAAACCTCTAGTAATAAATACCGTGGAGACTATAAAACACAACATTCAAGAGAGAGTTGCCTAGAGAAATGGAGAGGGATAAATGACATCAGAACAAACAGCACAGAAAACATGCACTATAGTGGCACATTCCTCTTGTTATCTTCTGCGATAGGCAGGACTTCCATAAAACCAAACACAGAATCCAGCTTGAAAACCACTGGTCCAGGACACACGTACGTTATTGTCTGCTACCCTGCCCAAGAGGCGAGAGAAACACCAAGTCTGTGTCATGGCCAAGAGCGATTGTCAAACTGGAGCTCAGGAGCCACGCGTGGTCTGGTGAGAGCCCGGGGGCTGTCGGATGTAAGACTTTCAGAACAGCAGCAAGGGACACAGCAGGAAGATTGCACAAGGAAAGAGCTCTCTCTGGCGAAGTGTTCTGGAGACCAGGTTAGAGAAACCTTTGCTAAGGACAGCAGAGACACCAGGGTCCCAACCCAGAAGAACTAGCCCACACCTTCAAATTCTTTGCTTCTATTAAAACTTCGGCATTGTCAGGTTATAACAAAGCAGGCAATGATCATTGGATCGGAACTGAGGATTATTTTAGCTTCCTTTTTTCCCACCCCCCCACCCCAAGAAATTGTTAAATACTTTAGCCATTATCATTCATGGATTTGCTTATACATGGGTGTTAACTTGCCTGCTTTGTTACTTGGCTTGCTTGCTTCTCAGTAAAGTGCCGGTGCTGGCTGATTCTGTGAAATAGCTCTCCCCCTTCCATCATCTCCATTACAATTAGGAGCCGAGCCCTGTTCAAAAGCATTTCATTTTGTTATATTAAAAATAATAAAAAAATAACAGAATTGCTAAGCTAATAATGCATACTTCATATCTACTGACGCAGGCCGAGAGAGAGACATATACTTGCTTCTTCCACAGTTGTTATAGCTATTTTGGTTCTGTAATTTTGCCTTTAAGCATATAAGCTGCAGGATTTTCTGGCTCCTCGCACAATCTGACTCACTGATTGTCAGCCAGGAATCTACAGTTTGCTCTTCATGTTGGGCTCCCACATCCAACTAAAACAAACACCACGGACATGTCTACATGGACGCATTCAGACAGATACACGCAAGCTCCACCCACGCTTTCCACCAGCAAGCCCTTCTGGACCCAAAGCCATTTAGACACATCAGTGTATAACTCTGCCCTCAAAGAATAATACAGCAGGTAGAGTCTTGCATTAAACAGGCCAAACGGCTTCCAGGCTGGAGCTGGCTTAGGGCACAGCGTACCCCCGCCTGCACCCATCCTTGCAGACATGCCGATCTGCCTAGGCGCTAAAGATCTTCATGGAAACTTAGAAGCAGAAGGTTCAGGAATTATATTTAATGCTTTTGAGTCTGGATACTCTACTGTACCTCATTATTTTAACTTGCAGTTTGATTGATGTAAATATGAAGGACAATGAACAGTAATTGTGGAGATCAGGATCGCTAGATCCTCAAGAAACTAATCTCTAGTTCTTCTTGCCTCACAGCAGAATCAGATACATCAGAGACTAAGACAGGTCTCAGCTCTTTAATCCTCCCAGCTCTGATTTTCTTTTCTCAACTAATACCCAATTAGAAGACAACATTTTTATCCCAAGCGATAACAACATATGAAAAAGAATAAGCCTGCTTCATGTTTTGCTGTGTTCATTTTAAGCAGGACAATGTATTGAGAGTTTACAGGGCAGAACCTACTTTTTCAGAAACAATTCTCTTTCTTTTTTTTTTTATCCCAATGAAGACTGGCACTCTGATTTTCCCAGTGGCTCACGGGCATCACCATCATGTAAAAAGATCCCACTTAGGATTCTAGGTAGCAACAAAAGTCGCAGCTTCAATCCTGCTTTAACAGTGCTTTGAAAGCAGAAGGAGGCTCAAAGGCCACAATTCAATTCAAGCTATTAAAGCAATACCAAAGCAGGACAGAAGCTAGAAGCTAATATACTCTCTCAGACAATGCAGGTATCACATTCAATAAAAAATCAGAGAAACGAAAACGTATTAAAAACCTGTAGTGAAGGACACAAATTCACTTAAATATGCAAAGGTTTGGGCATCGACAGGGGAAAAAGCAAGCATTGCTTAATCTGAAGTATAAATATCATATCTGGAACACCCTATAAATATTCATTTTGGTCATACTGTGATTAAAAAAAAGCAAACTCCACTATACCTTGGCCTAAACATGGAAAGCAAGCTGTGGGAATGAATCACCCTATGTAATCTTACCTTGGGCTGGATTCATGTGGGAACTGCACACTGTTAGCATAAACTTCAATAATTTGAACAATATTTGGATGTGTGGCACACATCATGTGCAGACGTACCTTGAAGAGAAGGGAAGAAACGTTACTGTACACGGTGACATGTACTTGACCAGCCCCACTCCTCCATCTGCCCCCAAGACTACGGCACACACGAGCCCGTGCGCCGCCAGCTGAGCTCAGCACCGGTCACACCCAATTTCAGGTTATTCCAAAAATAACAAGTGCCTACAAATGTTTTATGAGTGATCAACAGCCATCACATTACTCGGATCAAGCAGGACAAAGATCATACATTGCTGACCTATTTGTTACAGACCATGGAATCAAACCCAGCGGAGCTCCAGGAAAAGCCCAATCTTTGAGTTCTTTTGGTTTTAAAATTAAATCTAAAGCTAGCTTTAAAGTAACAATAGAGATATGATTGAAACTGAAAATTTATGAATAAAACTTGGAATTCCACAATCCAGCTCCCTTCACGGCCTCAAGTTCTAGCACTCATGACACGTGAAACCTCCTGGTTTTTCTGAAATGGGAACCTAAGGATTTTTTCCCAGTTTAAAGCTACTAAACTGGACTGATAAATCAAATCAAGGCTTGTAAACAGATTATTTTTCCCTGGGAATTTTAAACGAGAGTTTGCTCAGTAACAAGAAATGGAAGTTGATGAAACCTCGCGGACAACTAACGCTTCTTACTTTCACGACAACTTGAACGACCGCCCATCATGCCCAACAGACTGACAGCCTGGTACCTTGGCACGCTCTTGCCAGCCACAGTAAGTCCCAAACAGTATCAGTGAGCTTAGCGAGCTTCTCGTACCCCGATAAACCCACACCACTCAGAGTGCAACTTGAAGCATTCTTGGTGATTCTGAGAGTGGTGACATTCAAGAGTGAGAAGTACGGAAACAAAACCAGTTCTATCCACGTTACGTTACTGGGGACATTGGGAGACACTAGCTTTAAAACGCAGCTCTATAAGTTACACTTGTACGTACACAGCTATCACCTACAGCAAGCGCAGAGTTAGAAAGACCCTCTGTTTCACCCACCCCCTCAGCCTCTAGGAACCCAGCCCGGCAAGGCTAGAGGCTCAAACCCAAGGAATCCTGCACAGCAAGATCTGCAGAACATTTTTTTTTTTTTTTTTAAACCATTGCAACAATTCACCGAAAGGGCGAGACTTTGTGGTGTGTCAGAAGACAGACAGTATATAAACAGGAACTATACCTCATTTCTAGCTTTTGGACGATCAAGAAGAATTTTCAGTGCAAAGCGTTCTTGAGAGGATTTTTTCACGCAGACTCTGGTATTACAGCAATAAAATTATTCAGTCAGCAAGAATGTTAAAGAGACACTTCAAGCAATTGATCTGTAGTTATGAGTTTGCTCTCCACAGGGGAATTAACAGGAATAAAAAAATGGAATATACAGGGCACCTGTCACCACGTCCCAGCTTGAAAGCCTCAGTATTCCGCCTTCCACAACCATCGAATACGTTATGCAGAAACACCTAACACGAAGTTATATTTTCAGCAATGCAGAAGAAGTACTTCAGAGGAATGGGTGACTGCAGACAAGCAGGCTGCACTCTATAGACATTCAGCCTGAAGAGATACTTCTGATGAAAAAACCCAAACCACACAGTGGCAGCCTGAATATCTCCAACGGAGGGTGTAGTCTGCAATAAATAAAGCCTTTCTGGATGGAAATCCTTGTTTTAGCAAGGCCACCAACTGTGCCACACACACTTTTTCTCTCTTTCCCCCATTTAACATTAACAATTGAACTGCGTCAGAGGGGAGGGCCCACATATAACAGGCAGCTAAAAGAATAAAAAACAAAGGGGTATTTTAATAAAGATCAGAGGCAACACAGCAACAGAAAATGAATTAGGAGAAACCAATTGCCTGGACAGGAAGATAAATGGTGGCAAAAGACAATCGCCCTGTCAAGCGCCCAGAAACAGAAGCGCAGAGATTTGTTTTCCAGCGCTTGTGCAAATCCCTGCTCCCAAAAGGGAGAGTTCTTGTTGAAAAGGGAACACATGTTTTACTTTACAGGAAGCGTAACAGCAGGGGTTAGAAATTCATGATGGGCAAGTCTAGTATGAGATGCAGAGCTCGTGGCAATATCTGCTTTGGCCTCACATGATGCTGTGAGAAAATAGCTGGTAAAAATAGCTAACGGGCACACAGCGCTGATGCCCCAAGTGATGATACCGTAGACGGGAGCAGCGACCTTTGCACCGCGCTGACACTAATATCAAAAGGATAAAAGTGTTGGAGGAGAATTTTCTGCTGCCACCGTTTCACAACCGACTCCTGCTTTGCTTTGGGAATACGGCAGCGAGATGGGACAAGGCAGAGAGGTGGAGAGAGTTTTTCCGTCACATGTATCCCATAAAAGACAACACCTCGCTCGCACATCAGCTACAACCCACGGGGAGCATTTATTTGTTTACAAAGAGTCTTCCACATATCACATCACAATTAAAATACACACTCACTTCTCCACAGCTAATAAAACAGGCTAAGATTACATACAAATCCACAGGCATATTGTCTTACCTAACAGGACCACTGATCCCAGCTCCCAGCTTCTGAGTCCAGTTAATGTTGTACTCCTCTAAAATGGAGGTTTCCTATTCAAGAAGGAACAGGGGGAGGGGAAAGAGAGTTAAAAACAAACAAACAACCAAAAAAAAACCCTACATCCCTTCCAAAAAAACCAAAAAACCCAAACAACAACCAAAACCACCAAAAAACCACCAGCTCAGCAGACCTGATTTGCAAGATACCTGAGCTGAGAAAGAGCCTGCTATGGAGTTTTGCTTCACCTAGGAAAATTAAACGGGAATACAAATGCTCACATAACAACATATCTCCGTTTAAAATTATTTCTGTGCCACTGAGACCCCTCACCCTGGCATTCTGAAACAGGATTACTGAGAACAGTAAGTGGGATCTTGTGCCTCTCATACAGAAAGCATACGAAGTGCATTCCCCCCCCCCCTTAAATCCAGCTTTCTACCTGTAAACAATCAACCACAACTGAATACAAAGGCCCAGTTACAGCATTATTACCTACTTTTTGGTCATACAGTACAGTGGAAAATGATTTTGCTGCTTTCTTAGGGTTTTCAAACCTTTGGAATCATTATACTGTCAATTAAACCCTGCATGTCTAGTTTCAGCTTGTCTGATAATGAACCAGGCTCACGTTTATAATCCTTTTGTCCAAATCCATATAAACAGGGTTTGGGTTTCTTACGACACAGCTTGGGTGCTACCATGCTTGAACGCGTCACAAGGCGGGACGTGAACGTGGCTTCAGCGCCCAGCGTTTTGATTAACACCGCTGCCATGTGCTGTTACACAGATGGCGATCTGACAACAGAGCGGGCTGAACGGTGGAAATGTGTGCAAACACAGGTCAAATAACACACGCCACGAAATTCTGCCTTTGTTCTTTTATGAACATTGCTACCCGTGCTCTGGATCATCCTTCAAAAAAACACGCTTTCTGATAAATTGCAAGAAAAGGAGGTGGTAACAAAAGCTAGTGCCGGAGAAGCTTAAACAAGCAGTAAAATACTTCCCAAGTACACTGAAAGCACATGGGAGAGTCCATCGCTTTCAAAGCAACTTTATTCAGATTTTCCCTTTCTGTTAACTTCAATCTAAAACACGCAGGATTTCAGGAATCACTCAAGCTACAAACTACGAGAAGACTGACACCACTCGTGCTCTCAACTAAGGTACTGAAAGCGTCAGTCCCTAACCCAGGTGGATTAACACCATTGCCAGGCTGGAGCCAGACCTCAAGCCACACGGATTGAAAACAAAGCAGGAGAGGAAAGCTGGTATTTAAGGCAAGATCTGAAGAGATCAGAGAGTGCAAAAGACAGATATGAAAGGGAAAATTGCCTTTTAACGCAGTCTGGAGTGGGTATTGCATCAATCATAAATGACTAGCGTGAAAGGCGTAAAGGAAAAAGTTAAAGTTAACTGGGGGTTTTATGAGGGGTTTTAAAAGAAAGGGGAAGAAAAGCATAATGGATCACACGTGGTTTTCAAGTAGAAGCACAAAGAAACTTTCTTATCAAATCAATGAACATGTATTTCTCTTCTGAGAAGCATATTAGTGAAAAGCTAATTTAATTTGCCTGCTATTCAGATACAGAGAACTGCAGGCATCGTAGGTGGAATGAAAACACAATTTTAAAACAGCTTTAATGAGCAGAGAAAGTGTTTCTCTGAACCGGGGAGCACCTCCTCAGCCCATGCTTCCAACATCATGCTTAGAGTCTAAGTTTTGAAGAAAGTCAAACCACTGAACTGAAGAAGCAAACGCCAAAGCACTCCGAAGCAATATCGTGATTAAGAACAATTTTTCGGGGTTTTTTTACACAGCTTTAGAGTCCGCTATTCCGGTTCCAAAACCGAAGAAGGGTCTGCCTGCCCCAAAACTCACCTAACCCTTCCAACTGCCCAGGCTGGTCTAAAAAGAGAGGCTGTCTCCACCTACAAGGCCAGTCCTGACTAAAGAGTTCCTGCTGCCCCGTGCCACTGCTGCGATGGCACGGAGACCGCTTGCTTCATTCCAGCTGAAGAAGTGGAACGGGGAAGCTGATTAGGAATTGGAAAGCTGTGGTCTATGAATTAACTGGAGTGAGAATAAGATCGGGTAGTTCCCAGCTCCTGAAGGACAAGTCCAGCATCTACAAGTAAGTCCATTTTTCACAAAAATTAATTTCCTCTTTCATATTCTACATATTTGCCATTGCTTTAAATACAAAAAGCCAACATTTTTGTTTTCTGCATTTTTATTTGGATTCCAATCTTCATTCCAAAGCAGCTTTACAACTTAGAAGTAAAAATAAACAATCTAGTGATCAAGAAACACTATCCACCATTTCCTAATGATACGAAACACAATGTCTGAGAACTTTGATGTCCATCAATGTAGAGAATTGCTTACATCTCCCAGTTCAGAAACGGGAGCTCCAAATCTAGCACCGAGACTACGTAGCTTCAAATCAAAATGAGTTCAGAACATTCAAACAGCATGAAATATTTAAAGCACACAGATACAAAACTGTTGGAGCGGGTCCAGAGGAGGGCTACAAGAATGATCCGAGGGCTGGAGCACCTCTGCTATGAGGACAGGCTGAGAGAGTTGGGCTTGTTCAGCCTGGAGAAGAGAAGGCTGCGGGGAGACCTGATTGCGGCCTTCCAGTACATAAAGGGGGCCTATAGGAAAGAGGGGGAGAATCTTTTCAGTAGGGACAGTGGTGACAGGACAAGGGGTGATGGATTTAAACTAAAACAGGGTAGGTTTAGATTAGATGTAAGGAAGAAATTCTTTACAATGAGGGTGGTGAAGCACTGGAACGGGTTGCCCAGAGAAGTGGTGGATGCCCCATCCCTGGAAACATTCAAGACCAGGTTGGACGGGGCTCTGAGCAACCTGGTCTAGGTAGTGGTGTCCCTGCTCACTGCAGGGGGGTTGGACTAGATGACCGCTAGCGGTCCCTTCCAACCCAAAACATTCTATGATTCTATGATTCTATGAAAAACGCCCTCTGAAAATATCAAGATCTATTTCAACTGGTAAGCCCAGATGCCTCTTCATTTAGATGAACGTCCCGTGGATGCAGGCAGCAGAGGGTGCGGCGTCCTGCACTTGGCTCCACATCTGGAGAACAAAACGCCCTACAGTAGCGCTGCTGCACAGCACTGAACTTGTAAACCGGCTGCTGGGTCAGCTGGAACTGATCTGCTGTGGCTGGGAACAGCGGAGGCAGAAAAGCGCTGGAGAGAGCGCTTTCAAAAAAATCTGCAGCGGTGCAATTTCTTACTGTAAGCCTTTTTGCCCCCACTGTTAAAGGGACGTTAAACATCCGAGCACTCCTTACATTAATCTCCAGCAAGCAAGGGGAATAAGCTAACTTGAAATGTCTTCAACTACAAAAAAGTTTCACACAAGCTTTCAGCAGTGAGTTCTCTTCAACAGCACGATTCCCTTTCGGAAAGCTCAGGGTACCTAAAACAACGGTTGGAGCGTCCTCCCGCGCAGAGTCAGCAGCCTGGGACGCGGCCAGCCTGGAACAGCGGGACCGAGGTTTCTCCCAGCTTGATCTCCAACAAGCTGCTTTCAGACAGTGCCTGAAGCCCAGGCACTTCTCCGTTTCCACTGAATACTGACGCAAAAAGGTTTGAAATAAGGTACTTTAAGAATAATGCACACTCGCATAATGCACTTCACAGTCAGGTAAAAGGACACCGGCTGCTGCTTGGACAAACTCCACGCATTCAACAAGTGAAGTGCCAACAACCAGCGCAGCTCCACCCCCGCTGCTCCACCAAGCAGCCTTTCAGCTGGGCTAGCTTGCCTGCAACAGCAACCGCTACCTCGAAACACAGACCTTCAACCTGCAGACACGGGTGAAAACCAAACTTGAACAATAACCAAATATTTGAGAAACAGAGAAATGAGCATAAAAGTACTAAATTACGTCTTAGATCCAGGCAATGCCTATAACCCAAAAGATTTGCCCAGAATCCGCTCTCGGTCAGAGGGGCGGGAGGCAGGTACAGGACTGTCCCTACACTTACACAACCGCTTCGCCTTTCTTGTTTTGGTTTTAAACCCCCAAGAGCTCCAATGCAAATCCATACGGTCACATGAAATACCACAGAAATATTTGAAAAAAAAAAAATTCTTGTTTTTGAAAGCCTGGACAGCTACTTCACCTGCACTGTGCCAAGACCAATCGCGAAGCAGAAGACAAATACTATTTTGGTACTTATCTCATAGTTTAATTACACTCTGGGTTGTCTGAACACGCTGCTTAGATTTCCTTCTACTTTGGGCTTTTTGTAGTTCAAAAAGCAAGACCCACATACTTCAAATCAATCCAGATTCCAACAACACAAGACTGTGTTGCTACTTCTCTTGCATTGATTTTTGCCCCCAATCAGCTTTGTAGAGACAAATCCCACAGTAGCAGATGAGAGAAATAAGGAAAGGTGGCAATGCCAATATACGGGGTCTTTTAAACTACATCCTTATAGAATTAATTCATTTTATTAAAATAAGCATTTATGAAAGCATCCAGAACCTGTGACAGCGAATGCCTGGCACAAGGTAAAGAGCCTTCGGAGAGTCTTTAAAACATTGTTTTATTGTCACTTTATCGCAAAAGGGCTTCCCCAGCTTCTTCAGGAAATCCACTCAGCCAGGTCGCCGAAGGATTCGCCGGGAAGCGCTAAGCTCACGCGCTGTTTCTTGCTGTAAAAATACCAAAGCCTGGATCTGTTCAGCTCCTCTACCAACACTCAAAACACAAACATCCCACACGCCAGATTTGTTTTCGTGACAACATCCAACCGGGAACGCGGAGAGGGACGGAGGCGACAGCTTTGCCTCCACA